>PQWD01000390.1:41887-186914 GCA_019425675.1 Leucinodes orbonalis | reverse complement strand
TTATGAACGTCAAAAAGAATACAAAAATACATTTAAATACCAAAGTAAAGCACAATAATGAACTTTGATACTTGGAAAAAAGCGCTTCGGCGTTTTGGCCTGTTGAAAAAGAAGCACCCAAGAAAACTCAATGTGCCCTGCCTACTGCCACTTCAACTTGTTAATCCTATGGGCTATGTCAGTCACTCCAGTTCTCTTAAAGATATACTCGATCGGAATTCTATTGCGTAGAGAAACACCTAATTTAGCCCTCTCCATGGCACGTTGAGCAAACTTAAATAAATATTTCAAGTGAAATAAATATGCGACACTTATACCCAGTCGTGGACTGAAAAAACAAACTGGTTTCTAGAAAAAAAAATGAAGATAGGTATAATATTATTCTATTGCAGACTAAATGAAGATACTTTAAAATAATAAACATAAACGAAAGTAACGGTAAAACCCAAAACCAGCATGTAAATATGTACAAGTTTACAAAAAATAAATATAACGAAAAATATAGAGAAAAAGGTAAAAATTAGTAACTTCTCAATTAATTTTAACAATAACATAAACGCCAAAATATAACATACGAGTAAGAACGCAAATTCCATGCCAGTACAGCGGTTTGGTTTCTAAACAAACCGACAGCTTTATTATTGAATCGTCTTCCCAGAATAATTTATGGCAGCGTCGATTCCCCTTTAAACCATGCGTGGGAAATACTTCAAAGACTCACTTGCTGGATTGTTTACAAGAGTACCCTGATAGGACGTGATGTATAAGCGCTTTGCGACAAAAAGTCCCGTTTGGACCGCAAAATTGCAAACATAAGCGCTTTTGGCAGTTGACAGGAAACTCACGCAAGTGTTATTAATTACGAATCCCAATTAGCAGTTGGTGAATAGCAAATACTTCAATGCTCATATTTAATTACATTTAGGACGTGTGCTCACAAGTAATTTAAAATATTTCCAGAATGTTTTGTACCTATAACAAAAAATAATATTCTGACGCAAGGAAAATAAGGAGAGTTGCTAACTTCTTTTATAGCAATTATACACGTTGATTTAGTATCTAAATATCACAAATGGAGGCTCCACATTTTAAAATCTATGACTTTATGTTAATACGAACATAATACACAGGTTTCCGTACGATGTTTTCCTTCATCGTAAGAGCGTCGGATAAACGCATTATACAATGTTAAATTGAAATGAGACATTGGTACTTGGCAAGATTTGAACCTGCACACTCCAGATCAAAAGGCAACAGTCCATATCAATGTACCATCGACGATCTAAATATCTCTTGTAAAATGTTTTAACATCTGAGATTCTATGAATTATATCCTTTTATCATGTCAAATCAATACATAAACATTTACTCCACTGCTATTGTAAATTGCTAAGCAACGAACAATTTTCTTTATATAAAATCTACCTAATATAGAATTTAATTCAGAAATTCTTAGAAGCGACCTTTGAGTAATGATAGTTATTGTATTACCAATTTATTCACAAATAAAGGTAGAACAGAATATCTTTGGTTTAGGAAAATTGCTACAGTCGTATGATTTATATTTGAGATATTATGTGGTTTTAATATGATAGACCATACACATTTTTTGGACGATCTTCTAATATATATTACTTGGGACACTAAGTCCCTACTTAGTATCCCAAAGACACGCGGCAGGTGTATTTGTGTTTAATAATAATATATACATACATGTATAATATGTGTATGTATTTCTTTATGTGGAAATTTACTTAGGTGGGTACTTAATCGATATTACTTATCTGTCACTTTGGTATGTATAGATAGGACTTTTACCTTTTTTCTGCCGCACACATAAAACAGATACGAGTACCATTGATTGTACATTGTTTCTAAAACTGTTGCTTTTAAATTATCGATGTAAATTAATTCCTATATCTGTCTGCAACCTTTGCAGTCCATGGCTGAACGTCGGTCTCCCCCATTTTGCGTCAGATATTCCGGTCCTCTGCTTTTCTCAGCCAGCACACACCTGCGACCTTTCGATAGTCCATCGGAAAGGAGGGCGTCCTACGCTAAACTTACCAAGATGCGGTCACCACTCCAGTACTCGTCTGCTCCAACGGCCATCGTTTCTGCGACATACGCAAGCAGTCCACTGCAACTTCAACTTGCTGATCCGGTGGATTAAAGTCGGTAAATTTAGTTGACTTACGGATAAAATAATTTAATTTATTTTTCAATATAAACGGTTTTTGCGAAAATAATAGTACCGGCCCAAAACAAATCTATCTAAATCTGTCCACCCATTTCAAAATGCACCCGGAACAAACAGACAGACGACCGACAGAGAAAAAATTGTTATAGTAATCTCTGAAACGGGTAGGTGGATTTGGATGGTACATTTTATGGTAGGTAGCTGATGTAATAAGGAAAAACATAGCTTCTTTTATTTTAGAAATTACTTTTGTTTTTGGTGTAGCGGTTGAGAGGTCGGCTGCAACATCAAGGGTTCCGGGTTCGATCCCGGGCGTTACAAACATTTGTGTGCATGAACATGTCTGTTTGTAATGGTCTGGGTGTTCTATATGTATAGTATGTATGTATTTACAAAAAAATATATAAATACTTATAACATACGTTTATATTATTTAGGACCCATAATACAGGCTTCACGCTTATCTTGGGGCTAGATGGCGCTGTGTGAATGTCAGTGAATATTTATTCATTATTATTTTAATCTTATAACGCGGGGAAAAGCTTATTGAAATATATCTAATACCTATCAATAAGGTATTTCACACCTATTTAAGGCATGATTTCAGTTCAGAAACACACATAAGTAAAACAACTCACATGATATTTCATAGTTGAGCTATCTCGATAAACATGTAATGAGTAACATGTAATGCCAATACCAAGCTATAATTACCCTGATACAATTGATCTAAGATCGCTGAGTAGAGCCGACCGAATATATTGACCGATTGAGTGATTGATCTAATTTGTAACCACTCAGCCTTCAGTTCGTGTGACTAAAGTAATGTCATAGTGATTAATTGTTATCGCATTGAATTGTAATTTGACCTAATCATAACGTATCCTATAAATTCTAACTAAATTAAACATACACTTAATGAAATCATCGCCATGATTGAACTGATTATAATTGAACAAAATGTTATAAAATAAATATATCACCAGATAACTAATCGCAGGGATTTTGAGTTTTTACGCAAAATAAGTGATACAAATAGATAAATCGCTAAACAGGATGTTTTAGTATTTTTTCATTTAATTTATTTTACTAAGCTTGCCTAGGCGAGATCGGCGAAAGACCATGTCGTTGGCACACTTTTACTAGAGCCGTTATTAAATAACGAAATTCCAATAATTTGTAAACTATGAACTTGTCATTTTTTTCATTTTTATTCCTTTTACATAAAAAAACTTTATATTTTAAACCTAGCGCCGTGTTACTGTGTAACGTAGAAGTTCCAAACAGATTGAATATCCAACGAGAGCGGAAAGACCTCCAACAAAGTTATCAAAACTTTTGCTAGCAAAAATGTTTTGAACCTTTCCTTATTAAGTTCACAAAACGTTAAAATGTTCATCTTGATTTATTGAATGGATTACGGTTCTAAACTGAAACTTTATGTCAGTGATCATACTCAGGCATATGTTTAAAATCAATTTGCATATCACTGTCGAAATTTATCATAAAACTCAGAATTAATCAATCAGGGTAAAGCCTTCCCACAATGGCTATGCAGAAATTGAGTTATTACTATACTCAGATTAGATAAGAAGAGCACGATTTTTTTTAGTTGCTTGTCAAAACCTTACAGCAGTTCATAGAAATATATTAGCAAAGTTTGAACAGTGTAGTGCTATAGTTTCGCAGAAAAAGGGTGTGACATACGGATTGGCAGACAGACATGATGAATCTATAAGGTTTACGCTTTTTGCCATTTGGCTACGGAACCCTAAAAACTTATGATGACAAAAATTTCTTAACTATTCAATCTACATCTCCTGGACTTGTGAAACGAACTAGTTAGTTCTATTACCTATTCCATATTGTATATATTTTAATTCTTTTATTTTAAGCTTTTTGTTGTTTGAATTAAATTAAATTTCCTTGCCTTTTCATTTCATCCTTATTTCTTAGATTTCTATTTCGGGTACTGTTTCTTTTTTGGTAATATGTTTAGGCGCATACTACCTTTGGAGCGCCAGGAATCCAGACAAATGGGAAATTTATAGTTTGTGTAACTTTACGGCATCTCTGTAGACCAAATGCATAAGAAAATAAAAATGCTAGATTTTTGTATCATTTTTTACAAAATATGTCAGAATTATTGAAGCTCGGAAGCACTATTCCCGAAATAATAAATAAAAATAATAAAAAAAAAATTAAATAAACAAAGGAGTAGAGTCTCGTAAATGAGCGTTAAGGGTAATTTGACTTTGGACAACTACGAACATCGTTTAGTTCTAATATACGTCCGAACTTTTTTTTTCTAGACGTATAAATTGAATTTACTGGTAAAAAAAATAATAAAAAACTCTGATGCAATAGTTTTTCTATTATTTACAGTACACTTCTAGCCAACAATATCCTTAGAAGTCAGAAATTTACAAGCATAGGAATAATTTATGACAAACCTTGAAACTGAATACAAACCATCCATGACATGAGAATACAGTTTTCCGGAACCGTCGATTCTTACGCACAGATTTGACACGAACTCGCGTGAGTTATGTCACGCTCACACCCGACCAATAGTTATGAATGTGCCTTTGACACAGATAAAATTGATGGGCACTAACAAAGTTTCACGCCGAAACTTGGGGGTGAATTTTCCTAAGTGAACGTTACCTATGTCAATATATCCCGTAATATATTTCCGTCGATGTTCAATTCCAAGGTTTAGATAATCCACTCGGCCGTGATGATAGTGGAATGGTTATTTTATTGCGTTCCTTTTTTGTAGCCAATATGTAAATTATATTCTGTAGTTTCGTAGATACCTACATCTTTTGAACCTGAATCAGCCACACGTATATATTGTCGATCCTTTCAAATAGCGAACAAGAACTACATTAAGAGATCTGATGAATAATTTGGAGGTCAGGGCAGGATAAAAATTACGTATTCTGCTGTTTATACATAAGGGATATAACACAAGTTTTCTTTTAGAAGTTTCAATCTTGAGTAGACCCACACCTCCGTCAAGATTCATCGTTTTCTTTTCCATTTTATCAATATCATGGCTTACTCCTTTGAGAATAAAGAAAGACGGGAATGTAACAATATTTTGAGTGCACGTTTACCAAGATTATTTTGGGCTTAGCATCATTGATTTTGCCTCTGGGAATATAGGGAGCAGGAAGGGGAAATGTTGGGCATCCGGTAACCATATTTACTCATTAAGATAACTGAATATAATTGTTTTCTGCAAGGCCGTGGTGTCACCGTCCAGCCGACTCATTTGTGCCGAAGCATGGTTTTCCCACACTAAGTTCTCCTCGCTGGGCAGTCCGGTTAAAAATACGAGTGTCTTTAATAATAGTAATGAAAATAATTTATTTCCTTTCGCAAAATAGCGCTCACTCTATTTTTAACAATATTGGACAAAATAATATAAATCAGTTATTAAGTTAGAGACGTGCAGCTGTACTGACTGAGAATTAACATTATAGTAACCTTAATAAGGTTTAGTTAAATGAGAGAGTGCTACCACTTGTTCTCTACTAAATGGGTTATTCCTAGCTTCATTTCACAGTTAATAAAAGTCATATAAAACAACAATGATAATTTATTTCACCTATAAAGTTGCACATTCAATTTTATTATCTGATTGCGAGGACAAGATCAAACACGAATACTTGCAACACCAACTCTGCTGAAAGTTTCCATGATTCTGGAACAAACGTATTTAAAAAAAATAGGTTTAATAATTATTTGTAGGATCATGGGGTTACCGCCATCTCTTAAAATATTACTTCGTCTTTTCTGGTACAGAAATGCTGACGTATCATCAAAATAATACCGTTTTTAAAGTTTGTAATACAGATCGCTGCAAAACCAGCTGGTATCCTAAACGCATTCATTGTAATTTGATAATACCTTATTCAATATTCTTTTATGTCTAGTAGCTAGTGCCTTAGAATAACCATACTGGAGAAAGTGCAATATGTCATCATTAGCCCATTAAACGTCCCCGAGGGGCACGAGCCTACCCGTCTAGGATGATACAATACAATATGTGACATTTACTAAATATTTATGTTGGATTTGAACCGACAATCAATTCAATTCGCCTTAACAAAATCCCCAGACCAGAGAGAAGATCTTTTATTTTGTGTTATGTATGTGAACTCCTTCGAATTACTGTTCGTACATACATTCAATAGTTAAGTTTTATGCATAATGTTTGATCTATTTACAAAATGTCTATAAGTATTACATTTATTGCACTAGGTATTCAATCGGTACAAAATCCAGAAATATATTTATACACGAAATAGATTTTGAACTCACTGCTCTCAACGGAGTCGGGCATAATCATGCTGTGCATTTCGGAGTCCCTCAGGAATATGTAATCTGCTTTGAAGCCAGTGGCGTCCAATCGGTCATTAGACTTAAAGGTGACTCTAAGAAAGTTCTTTTCAGAGGTGACTCTCAGCTCCCTTAACTGACCGCAATGTCGACTGCTATCAGCTTCTATCATCTGACTTGAAAACTGTACGTAGTCACTAGCCGATACGGCTTCGCATCTGGAACAAATATGTCAGTCAAGATGGCGTCTGTCGTTAAAGAGCTCGTTAACTCTTTTATGATTGCGGTTAATGTTCGGTAGTAACGTGTTAACTGACATCTTAATGGTACCTATGTCAATCGGAAGGCGAAGTATTTATGATACTTTTTAAAACTATCCTTTATCTTCAAAAAAGTTTGTTATATAAAACTTAAAACCTATTTATGACGTAACATTACGATGGTTATTAACACGAACAAGAATTAATATGGCATTTATTTCAATATCCCATAGCGTACAGCGTGTAGTATTCAATCATTCATAGTCATGACATGACCGCAATCTATATATCAACAAATATAGTTTCACTTAATAAATTATATCTATAGTCAAGCACATTAAATAAACAAATGCAAGTGTTATGGCTAGACCCGTACTATATCGTGATTGAAAATAGAATACCAATTTTCTGAGTGCTTCGTTTTCTATTAATAATGCTCACCGGCCACATGCCCAATTCACTTTCAAAGCTCGTGTATATAGTTATTTGCTCGTTGAGTGAACACAGTATTCCTAGCTCTCTCTGTTCAAATACTGTAATTGTTTGAATGACATCGGTCACAGAAATATAACGAAAAATATTATTTTAAAACAAGTGATAACGGATCATTGTGAAAATTTTGCTCTCCAAACAAAAACTTTAGGTATTCAATCGATTTTTAAATTACCACATCCGGGATAAAACCACAATATATTATACAAGTGCAATATTATCATATTAAACAATGGCATCTAATTCAGGTCAAAGTTTAAAAACAATTCCCGATACCTTCTAATGTCAGACGAGATTTAAACCCATATTATTGAAAAGTACCATACAAACGTATGGTTTTCAAAAGTCAAACTTCTGGTGATATATCATGTGAACACGTAGTGATCGTGGACACTTAAATAGATTTTTTGCGGAACAATATTCTCTCTCTTCAACCTATCGCAGTCCACTGCTGGACATAGGTCTACCCCATTTTACGCCAGACATCCCGGTCCTCTGCTTTTCTCATCCAGCTTTCACCAGCGACCTTTCGAAAGTCGTCGGTCCATCGGGCCGGAGGGTGTCCTACGCTACGCTTGCCAAGACGCGGTCTCCACTCCAGAACTCGTCTGCTCCAACGGCCATCGATTCTGCGACATACGTGACCAGCCCACAATATTACAGGAAATAAATTGGATTTTTTTTTCATAAAAAAACCATTGTTAATATAAGATATTTTAAACCTCATGTTATATAATTTTAAAGAATAACAATGAAATATATCCTTAAAAAATGATTCCCCCAAGCAAACCCAACATGAATAATGTATCTCATTCTTGTATTTGCTTACTTAAGCTAGCGTAATGGAAACGCTAAATCGCATACGGCAACGGCGAACACCAAACGTCAGATCCGGTTTCATTACACAACCATTACATAGTGACGAGAAAACACATTGCCACCGTGACAGTGACAAATGTCCCTGAAAGTACCTAATTCATACTCAACTTCTCTCGGAAACTATATTAGTTGTGATATTAAAATTAAAGCACCTGCGAATTACATGACGGATTTCGGTAGCGAGATTCCTGTATCAAATTTAAGGCATGAATTTGTTATTTTAGGTTTGCATGATCATTCTATAGTTTACTGAATTTGGTGTCGATATAATATCTTTTTTTCTGTAGGTAAAATAAAAAGTATGATACTTATTGGGTGGTTCGGATCAATCGGGTGGTCGATTGTGCCAAATAATCTTAGTTTCTTCGATTACAGACTTAACTCTTTCTCTTCAACCTATTGCAGTCCACTGTTATATTACTGACATAGGTCTCCCCCATTTTGCGCCAGATATCCTGCTCCTCTGCTTTCCTCATCCAGCCACCACCAGCGACCTTTCGCAAGTCGTCGGTCCATCGGGCCGATGGGTGTCCTACGCTATACTACGCTTGCCTAGACCTAACCTAACCTAGCCCTTTAAACAACAGGAATCCAGACACAATAAAAAAAATATCCTTTCTGACACATTTAGGTGTCATTGACGTTCAAGGAATTAATTAAAATACAAGTTGTACCTGTTTTTATTGTATAAATGTTTAAACCAGCTACGAAAATAAATATTATCTGGAAAATGTAGAAAAGAGGATCGAGCTGGGGATCAAACAATGAAACGATACCAATTCATAAAATTATTGCAAAAGTAACTAGTATCTCTAGGAGAGACAAAAAAAATTGACCATTTTAGGTAAAGAGATTATAGATTTTATTTAGCCTATTGAAGAAACAAGGTGATTGGTATAAATATTGATACCTAGGAAAAAAACAGCCTTACGTATGCATTGCTTAACTATTAACAACGAATAGACTATAATATGATAATCAAATAAAAAAGTTATTGGCTAACAGCAGATTTAAAAGTATCCAAGATGATAGTTTAGTAAGTACTTTGGGTAGGTTTAAAAAAATACTTACAAATCAGACCTACTTTTTAGAAAAAGAAAATTCTACCTACCATAAATACTTGTCTAAAGTTAACTTCTGAAGTTACAAAGTAGTTCATAATCCAAAAACTGCCGATTTTGTACTTAAAATTTACTTAATGGGACAAACTAAGCTAGAGTTACACGGATAGAACATACTGAAAATGCTTAGTTGCAGTTCCGAACAACAAGAAAGTTTATCATTGATTCTGCTCATTCGTAAGATTGTCTATGCTTGTTAAATTTGATAGTTCAGTAGGCAAATGAACTACGAATTGGTGGTGAAATTCCATTTATTAATGGGCTTATTGTTCGGGACTTTGCTAGCTGTAGGGATTCTGAATTTAAATAAATTAGCCAGATAGTGTTCATACTCGTATTTTGTAGCTATTAGCTTGGGAAGAGCAAAAAGTGACGATATTTTGTCACTATTTTCAGTTATTTTGCAATATTTTTTTCTGTTATTTGTCTGACTTATTAACCTATAATGTAACAAATAAGTTCAAAAAATTCCCCATTCCCTCATATTCTTATAAATTATAATTTGAAATAGAAACCGCTGCCTAGTTACTATCAAATGCAATATCTGTTTATTTGGTAGTATTATGTACTTTTTTAATGATTTCTTTTGGGTTTATCATTTTTATTTGAGCAAATGAAATGACCTGTCATTAATTGATTATATAGTTCACGTCGTTTGTTTTTCAGACAGTTTCTCATTGGTCAGCAGGATATACCACGGACTAATTATACATTTTATTTTATTCATATGAATAAGTAAACTATCAATACACATTCTTCAACTTACGGTAAAACACCTTCTATGTCGAAATGTGTGAAGTGAAGATGCACTTTCTCGTTCTCGAGGCCGTAGAAGAAGTAGTTACACTCCGTATCCCGCGGGTAGAGGCCGGGATAGTTCGGTGACGTCACAACACCTCGAGCCCTCTCACTGCTATTGTATACGAAGGCACATGGAAATTCTAAAAGTTGGTTCCCAGTTGTGATACCATAATCTGAAAATAATTCTTACATTAACTTTAACACATGCATTCTAGCGACTTTTTGCTGACTATGTCATTCTCGTGGTGGTGCCTTAAGAAAAGTTTGCAGGGATAATAGAGAGTCTTATTTAATTTTACCCTAAACTGAGTTGGGCATGAATGAGGACAAGATCAAAGTTATAACATCGACCACATCTTCGACACAGAATTCTGATGTGAATGGAATGTTACCATGGTCTCACAAAAAACCAACGTGAAACGACACTTTGCGTTGCAAAAGAAATGGAAAGGAAATTATCGGAGGAATGATACCCCAGTCGTATACTCAAATTTCCCTATCCTTTTCCACTCTTCTTTAATCTTCTGTACGCTAATGACATCTTGAGGCGTCAAAAGCAATATATTTTCTATTGGGTTTGGATGCCTGCCGTTCAAAATGTTAACATTAGGTCAACTGTTAGCTTGCTTGCTTACTTAAAGAAAGATACGTCCTTATTTAGCTGAAGACAAAAATGGGAAAATCCTCTAAACATAAGAGGTACTTTTGCAATATGCCAAAGGTTTTTGTAAATAGTAATCACATGTTATATTTTTGGTAACGGATACGGGACAAATAATAACATTTGAATAAGAGAAAATATTAAATTTTACATAGACGCTAAATTGAACACAAATACGGTCGTCATATAATAAAATGGGTCCTCAATGGAATGAGTTCCTTAATTAAAAATTTAGACTAACAAATTCTTATTTAAGCTACTATAAAACGCATTCGTACATACCAACATAAAAAGGATACCCCGGAGACCTAAAAATCTATATTTAATCTGACCGATGTTAATCCAGACGGAAATTTAATTTCTCGTTTTTACGTAGGAATACATTTTGAAATCCTTTGAGATTTATGCTCTCAATGCGACACGATTATATTATTAAAAGGGATGCCAGGTTATGCGTAGTCTGACGGATGGTATAATCAGGGCTGTCAACTTACAAACACCGTAAATAAATTTAAACTCCTTTTATGACATATGGGCTTAATCTCGTCCTCGTATGATATAATATAAACAAATATGATGTACCATCTCTATTATAATTCATGTTTTTTTTTGTTAATTAGTACAATATATTATATCGAATACAGAGTAGCTTCCAATTTTCAAAATGTCTCTCTATGATAACATGCCATGCCAATACTGAAACTTTATTTCTTATCAAGGTGGGACAAAAATAACTTAATATTAAAAATCACCTTTTGTTCTTTTAAATGCAAATGTTTTACCATTTACCACTTCAGGGGTCGCTCATTAAGGACCTCTTAAATAGGTTCAAGAGTGTTCAGCGTACTATGGGATGGCTACGTCAGGTGTTTCCCTNATTGTACAAACAAACCACTAAACCGGTTGATCGTCCACCGGATTTCAAATTAAAGTTGAAATTGGGTATTTAAATAAAAAAAATCCCAGATATAAAATGATTAACACAAAAGAAGTAACCCTAAATGTTCCTAAGCGTAGTATTTAAAAGACAGACAAAATTTTCATTGCGAGCACAACTGAAAATTACAAAAAAAAAATATTTTCATCTACGTTTGATGACAAAATTCAAAATTTCATTCAAAATCAAGATCTCTTATTATCAAAATTTAGGATAATATTAAAAAAAAATTAGTTGATCAGTGTGATTGTTTTATTTTTATGGAAAAAGAAGCAATTGATATATTTTTTTGTTTTGCCTCACTAAGATGTACTTGTACACGCGCCTCGCTTTTACAATACGAAACACTTTCTAATTGTTTATTTCCTTGGGAACAATCTAACCCAAGCTTGTAAAATTAAAACAAACGTTGCTGTAACTTGCATCAAATAAATATATTTGATTCATTTTTGATCACATTACACAAATACATCCTCCGAAAACTTACCTTCAACAAAAGAATAAGATATCTTAAATCCTCTACTATGTCTCGAGGAGAACATTCCCCGAAACTCAATCGACAGCTTTGGTCCATTCGACATTATTGGCTTAGGTGTTTCGCTGCCACAAAACGATACCATTTTCTCGAGTCGACCGTCTACATATAAAAATACGTCTAATGAATCCATACTCTCGCAGCTGAAACAAAACTTTGTGTGAAAGAACTATGTTACACACAATCTTGAAGAAAACTTGTAAGCTCAGTAGCACAATAGTTAACAATGATATAAGAAAAATTAGATTTCTGACGCAAATAAATACAGATGCAGTATCGGAACACAGTACATAGAGATCATAGAATACATGATATTGTTATTAACAAAGATTTTCAGATGCGAAGCATAAAGACACAACGTTCAGTGTTACATGTCTTCTAATTCGTTATAGCAACATAAAAACAAATTAACAAATGGAAAGATGTACAGATTTATTAAAATTTTTTTTTTTAGGTTTTGGTCCATATTATATTCTTACATTCTAAACCACCGAAAGCAAATGCAAATTTGAGTGTTAATGTTGTGTGTAACTTACTCGATAATATTCTCTGTTACCCTCTGCAGGCTGAAGTCTTCAAAGACAAGCCTGACCCGTTCCCTTCCACGGGCCAGAAAGTCGTAATGACACTGCGTCTTCTGCAAATATGGCGACGGGTACAAGGGTGACGTCACTTTCCCGCTTTTGCTCTTATCGCTGCTGAATACTTGATCGCAGGACGAGGCTGAAACGGTCCGTGTCACTTAACTTGTGCCCGCTTTCAATTTTTATTAAGTCCCATCGCTCTTAGGGTTGCGAAATTATTTTGTATATATGAGCAAATACTTTTGGTAACCTATGAAAATTTTATTCCAAGTAGTTAAAACCACCGAACGAGACATAAATATTTTATATTTAGCATTAATGAAGATATTATTTTACTTTATTTATTAGATTTAGTAACTCGTCAGTGTTAGCTTATAGTAGATTCTTCTCTGATTAATTGCAAATATAAATGTTGAGTCAGAACTTAATAATGAAACTGGGATATTTCGTCGTGTGGTCACTTTCCTTTATATACCTTTAGTATCATCTCCTATTTGTATACAAGATATTTAACAACGGTTTTTTAAATTCGTACGAAGTATTATTACACGATTAAAATTGATGTCCATTCCATTCATTTTTCATATCGTCTCTTTTTTAATTATGGTACTATTAAAAGTACCAAAAATATTTGGTGCTTTTATGTATATGGCTTATAGAAAGGCGTTCATTAAGGCTTAATTTATTCATATTTGTAATCACACTATCATTATATTCTATTGTAAGGGTACAATAGAATATAATGATAGTGTAAGCATGACAACGGATGAAATTTGCATTAAATAAGTTTCTGAACATTATTATTGTACTCAGACAAAATAATTAACAAAGCGTTTTTGTTGCTAGAAATGGAAACTTCTCTATAAAAATAAAAGCCTTAGATGAAACCCGTATTTTCACGTAATCATTGTGACAACCCTGATAACATAGATCGTGAGCAGTGTTAGAAATGGTGGACTTATTCAATAAATAATGTGACTTGGAACTTTTATTGATGGACGCCGCTAGTTCAGTAATCAGATATAGTGTTGTGATGAATTTTAATCTTGGGTTGAATTGGTTTTAAATTTCTTTCAAAAATTATATACTTACAAACATTTCTCCCTGCCATATTAGTTCATTCATTCATCAATCCACAATCATAAATTGTTATAGTTAACGTTTGACTTTTCTTGGTATTGAAACATGATTCTAATATGCTAAGCCAGATAATCAAATATATGAAGTTTCTGTCCATGTTATTACTTCATTTATATAAGCAGCGTTGCACAATTATTATACTGTACCTTCAGTGACTTATAGAGTTTTCATTAAAAACCTTTAAAAGGTGATTTATTTATTTTACTTTGAGAAAAATTGGCCTATATAGGCGACCAAATACCTGTTCCTTACTATAAAACCCAAATAAATAAAAACTTATCTATATGTGGCATGAAATGTTTGTAATAATATGTATTCATTCAGATAATTCCCTTTCGTTATAATTAAAATACAATTGCTAAGTTTAACTTAAGTTTAAAGAGTGATGTATCATTGCTGCTCAATACATTATGCCAAGTTTTACCTACGTCTTAAAACTCTTAGCTATATCCATTGAACTTAGTAACAAATTCCCATTCATCTCAATTCTGAAGTTTTAGAAATAAATCTTAACTTTGCTAAAACTGTGCATTTATTTTCACTATAACAATAAAAAATAAATACTAAGCTCTCATATAATTTATTTATAAACTGAGACAGACAACAAAACCAAACTGTTTTAAGATTTTTAAAGCTGACTTTTAAAATTACCATAAACTTTCAGTGCCAAGTTTCACGCCGAATTTCATAGGCGTTTGCACTTTAGTAAATTTGCTAAAATGCAGATTCGGAATTTTCTAAAGCCAAATCCGGATTTTAGAGTAAATAAAATTACAATAACTTACTAGCTGCGCTGACGGCTGGTCCCAAACCGGATATTGGCTCGGTCGTGCTGGCCTTTTTAATATCAGAATCTGTTGCAAAGGAAACAAGTTAATACAAGAAATTGATGTTTTTCGTGATTCAAGAATACAATATGGAATTATTGTTTAGGATTTATAGAAAATATTAAGTTTTTGGCATAAGTTAATATCTTGTATAAACAAAAATGTTAAAGCGATTAGCGATAGCGAACGAAGCGAAGCAATGGGCAGTTCTCTCCTAGTAGTGCACTTGACGGGCGTGAAAGGGTCATCTCATTTTAAGTACTATTTTCGTCTAAAAGAGGAAAGTAAATCAAACTACTCTGCCAATCTCTGGCTATCTAGATTATTACCATTACCTATTATAGCTACTTGGCATGTGGTTGTGCAAAATCCTCAATAATTTAAAATGTTAGGAGGCTTTGATCCAGCATTGAACTTTATCACTATAATCGGACATTAGGAAAATTTGCTTTGTTACTTAAAAGCCATGCTGCAATGGCATATATTTTTGATGCAACTATAATTTAAAAAATCGGTATAACTTTTTGACAATATCACAAGAACTGCCGAATCTTCGTTAAGAGTAATCTATAACAGGTACCTACTTATTTATATCTTCTTAATTGGTAACTAATCGCATGGTCATAAGTCGCCCAAATAAAATAAATATCGACATTCTAACAGAATGCTTACTAAACCTGCGCTAGAAGGATCTTCCATTTGAAACTGGTAGCTGGCTTTGAATCCCTGACCGGGCATGTCGGAATTTGCAGTGAATTGGACCAGTAAATCCGCTCCGCTGGATAGGATTTCATAACCTGTTAAAAAAATTGTATAGAATAATATTATAAACAAGAACACCACGCAGAAGATTCTATAGTAATATCTTATAATGATATAAAATATTAGCATATCATATATTTAGATAAGAAGACAATATTTCTATTGTCTTCTTATCTAAATATACCAAAACATGCCAGTACACAAATCAACTGTGCTGTCAGAATATTTTGGAATCTGCAGTTACAAAGAATACGTAAAATAAAATACAAAATACATTTCACGTACCTATAACTTCATTGCAAATCATTGCTAGCACTGGTGAAGTCGACAGTCTGCCATCGAACACTTTTATAATATCGGCACGATTGAGACAGCTGAAATAAAGCAATATGTCAATGAAATGTATTTAAATATGTATTTTTGTTTTGAGAGATGCGATTGAAATGATGAACTCACCTTTCGTCCCCCTTTTGAAGAAAGGATTCTTCGAATACCAGTTTGATCCGTTCATGCTGTCTGAAATGAAATAAAAAATGAAAAATAATAATTTGATAAATGAAACATTAATTTTATTGGGTTTTTGAGTTGAAATTCCTTTTAAAAACTAGAATTTATTTTATTTTAAGATGACTGCGACTTCTCTGAAAGCTAAATTATATTTGGAAACTAAGTTATTTAATAAATTTAATTATTTTATTTGGTTGTGCATACCTATAAAATAGCAAATACATTACTCAGGGTAGACAAAGCATTCTTGAACCTTAAATAGCACTTGTTTATTATAAAAACTGAATAATATGCAAATATTTTGTTGTTGATTAGGATTAAACTATTAACAGGTTACTTAAATCGCATACACATAATTAAATACTACTTACCTGCATTTGGCAAGAGCCAAATGTAAATTAACTTAAACCAATTAAATTATGACCCGCAAAAAAGATACATGATTTTATGTGGAGAGTACACATTACTGTAGTCGCTAGATCGTTGTGATTTATAACAATTACTTATGACAAGACACCTAAGTATTGGTATGAAATCACTACAGTTTTCATTTGTATTTATTTTGTATTCAGACTATATTCGAAATGTGTTACACAGCAGAACACGTATTAATTAGAAAATAATACCTTTGGGAGCTTGTTACATATGGGCTCTCAGTTCAACGTGACACTTTTGCTACTAGCAACAATAAAATGAAAATCATTATTTCCGTTCGTATACTCGTAATATAACGCCTGTATTTCTGAGTTGTAACTTGTGATTTATATGTTCGTGCGACTTTTGTCGTTTTGTTGCTCAAAGCCTTTTGATGCTTGAGATATTTCTTAGGCACTTGTTTACGGAGACAGCCATTTTCTCGTTACGTTTTGCACAAAAGCTTTCCTAGCATACGTTTATGTTGTATTAGGGTTAATTTTTTTTAACTGTAAATGTGTCCCTGCGAGTTGGTATTAAATCATAATTATTTTTTTTACATTATCTGCGATAGTCACGGATAATAATAAGATGAATCGCATTTAACGAAGTAGTTTTTGGTGAAGTTGAAGATAAAGTTAGGTACTATATGTATGACAAAACTGTTTACACAGAACATGTAAATGTAGGTATGTGTCTATATTCAATAAATAGATAACAGTTTGGTTTCATATGTAAATTGAAATCTAACGTTTTGAATTTCAATATGTTAATTGATATGAAATTGCAACTTACTACGCAATTCAACCTACGAAGAGATTCAAGGGTTGCACGTGAAGTCGTCGATACGCATTGGGCCCGCGTGGACTACTACGGCTTTTACAACCTTACGGGTAGGCTCATGCCCCTCAGTTGAGACATATAATAAGCTGATGACGACGATTATAACGTTCATTACTGTACTTATAACATTAAAGCAATATTTATAATTCCTTTGCACCCACTTACGAATAGCTTTAAAAATTAATATGTTGGAATAGTCCAAAAGCTTAACTATGAATAAGAACTTACCGCGCATTGAAATGGTAATTGCATCGTATATTGCTAGGGTAACTTGAAGGATATCTGGGGCTGTAAAGGCGCCCGTGGGCCTGTCTGTTTGGCTGCGAGTTGAAGACGTAGTCGCACCATGTGTCTGGGACTTGAACTCCATCCGTTTCGAAGTTACCTGTACCAAATTTTAGCTGTTATAATAGTTTCTCGATATTTTATTCAAATGAGCCACCTTTTCACTAGATAAGCTGTGTGCTACCTTCCTTTTTTGCATAAACCTTTTTTACCTAGGCAACACTTTACAGCCCGAGGCAAATATCACCGAAAAACGAACGAGAATCAGTAGTATCATACAACTAATACACCTACTAGTTATATTAAACCACGTACGAATAAATCGGTAAATAATTTTTACATTTTAATTTTAAAATAAACGAGTTAGCCTTTAAAGACGAGTCAAAAGAACAAAGCGAAATGTATCAAACAGATAATTATCTGCCATCCAAACATAACTTTGATATCTAGTTTCAATTACCTGCGTTCACTTGTTTGATCAAATTAGAAGCTCTAACGAAGCAACATACTAACATTTACTTAGAAGAAATAATTAATGTACTAAGAAACCATTTCTAACACGAAGAAATGGAACCTAATTGGGTTTGTTCGATCGTGCAATATCTAATGCTATCTATTGAAAAACGTTGTTAAACCCATTTCAAAACAAAGCAATTTGGCTTCTAAAATTATGCAGACAAAACGTAATTTAAGGTACTAAACATTTTGATAACATAAGTAAACTCATTTATAATCGACTGAAGTATAATTAAGAAACCTGTTGAATTTACCGTCTGGCATCTTATGATTATTTATGTTAATATTATTGGTTTGATTTCAAACACAAATAAGTTTAAATCCGTGGAAATATTCGGTGCACTTAGAATACCTTACTTAGGCTCTTGTATTATAATGTGCAACTCTCTTTAAAATATAATATTTTTCCATAAAGTGTTAGTTTCTTGACCTTAGATAAACAGGACAATGTGATCATATCGTATTTATTTAACAATTTTTGCACACACAGATAAGACAATAAACATGGAAAAGTACGTACAAAGGCACAGTTTATTTCACAATGAAATTCCTTCCCGCTGGCCAAAACGAAAGGAAACAAAAAATTAAAATGCTTATTTTGGTTTATATACACCGCACGCGATTTATACACTTATTAAATCAAAGCACCGGTTTATAGTCCTTAGTCCCTTACTGAAAGTAGTAGTTGGAGGAAGCCTTGTCCTGGTCCTTGTAAACGTAATATTTAGTAAAATTACTATAAAATAGCATAAAGTACCCTACACACTATACGGGTAGGTTCGTGCCCATCGGTGGGGACGTTTAATGAGCTGATGATGATGATGATGATGAGCATAAAGTAAAAAAAAATTCAAACTCACGTCTGTCTATAAACCTGTATGTTCCCACGAAGCCGGTTGCGTTTGAAGCCTTCGAGTCTGTGTGAAACTCTAAGACTAACAGCGGACCGTGTGAGTACAAAGCTGGCGGTGCATCAGCTCTGTTACCACATATGGCTCGAGACCATGCGGAGTATTCGTTTACACCAGGAGGACCAGGGCCGTGGGTTCCACCTTCCGAGTAAACCTTAAGATGATCTCCACGGCTGCACCTGGGAGAAAAACATTATTTGTGATAATTTTTTCGCAAAATAAAAATACTACCAATATCATGATTGGATAAGAAGTTTACGAATATTTATCATCGGAATTAGGAATAATATTTATTTTTTTTGGCTCAATGGTGTGGACTGTCGCCTTCCTACCGGGAGGGCTGAGGTTCAAATCCCGACACGTACCAATGTGTTTTCGAATTTTCGAAAATATATGTACGTTATCCAATGCTCTTACGGTGAAGGAAAACATCGTGAGGAAACCTTCATGCACGCCTGCGAAGAAATTCAAAGGTTGTGCGTGTAGTCGTCCAATCCGCACTGGGCCCGCGTGGACGACTATGGCCTATCACCCTATACGGGTAGGCTCGTGCCCCTCGGTGGGGACGTTTAATGAGCTGATGATGATGATGATGATGATTTATTTAGAGAAGGAAAAAATGAACGCTTGCATTTCCGCAATTATATTTGAACAGTTGGTTAATAATTAATACCTGGATAAAAATATATAAGCCCTTGAAATCAGGGAAATTAAATACCTAACAATTAGATCACAAAAGGTTAACCAGTTACTACAATTTTGGTTCATTGCAGATGACCCTCATGGCAGCTAAACTAGTATTATGTGCTTTGAAGTACAAACGAATTGTCGAAGTAGTGCCAGATACTCAAGGAGAGTAAATGTCACTGATACTCGTAACTTTAAACTAAACCATAGCACATCTTAATCTACCGCTTCGCTGTATTACTAAGTTCGCATAATGCCTACCTCAGCAATAAATATTCGAATAATTAATTAAATTCACCCACAAACACTGGAAAACAACTGGGTGCTGATAAATTAAACACATTTAGTGAAATCGGTTCCCTGTAACTATCGTAAAATGTATGTTCAATTTTGGTTTAGAACTCGATTCAGATTAAATTTTGGAAGTTGAGATAATTTTAGTGCTGCGTTATATTTAATGGTTTGCAAATGTATGGATTTCACAGAGGGTTTTACGAGTTTGCAAACAATTTGATTGCTTAACTAGTGCTCAAACAAACCATTTAAAAATCATAAGAGAGTAAATTGGTTATATGTTTTGATTTAAAAGATTTCAGGTGTGTTATTTTCATGTTAATTAACTGAGTCTCATTGACGTCCTTACGTCCATAAGGTATTTTATAAATTACAGCTAAGTATTATCTTCTTTTTTTTATGTGATAACTTTTAATTTGTTGCCGGTAAAACGAGGTACAAGTTTATAAGATTCATATTTTTTTTTCAAATATTAGACGTATAAGCAATTACAATTGTTGAGCATCCCGTGATTTTAACACTACATGGTTACCACTTGCGATTGACTTTAGGGATAAATCCAAATAGTCGCCACGAGGGTATAGTTACCTCGTTTTAAGTCACTTTTGATTTGCTAATATAACGCTTTTATTATTATTGGTTTATCGAGAGGCTCTCTACATACATCTAAGTTGATGGTGTATGTCACATAGTTGACACAGTTTCAGTGTAATTACTAAAAGTAAGGTCAAGGATTGCTAGGATTTTAATATAAAAAATAATAAATAAACATCCACTGACCTTTACACAGCGCCTCTAGTAACAAACTAAGCATTAGTCTGTAATATGGAAACTTAATTCGCAGTAACCCTTCACTTTTTCGACGAGGCATAATTATTATTCCTATAATAACTAGTTTTAAATTCATATAACGTCTTCGTTATTTACATGTTCATGGTAACAAACTATATGGAATAGTGATCCCGAAATATGAAGGTCCTTATAAACCGTTTGTACTCTTGAAATATTAAAAACGATCTTTATTACATAAATATTCATCATAGAATTTGGTTCTCTTATGCGTGTTCCCATTCCAGATTTTATGTCGTTTAAAAATAATTGAATAATCCTATTCCTATTCAACCTATCGCAGTCCACTGCTGGACATAGGTCTCCCCCATTTTGCGCCAGATATCCCGGTCCTCCGCTTTCCTCATCCAGCCTCCACCAGCGACTTTCGCAAGTCGTCGGTCCATCGGGCCGGAGGGCGTCCTACGCTACGCTTGCCGAGACGCGGTCCCCACTCCAGAACTCGTCTGCTCCAACGGCCATCAGTTCTGCGACATACGTGACCAGCCCACAATTGAATAATGATACTCGTAAAAGCGTCGGTGGCTCAGTGGTGTGGACTGTTACCTTCCGATTTGGAGGTTGCAGGTTAAAATCCTGCGACGTACCAATGTATTACCGTGTATTGTTTTATTATTTGTACTGTTTAATATATTTATGAATTTTATGTTAAATTGAATACAAATTTAAACTCATGTATCAATGTCATCGATCACTCATCATTAGATAGGTACGTAGGTATTACATTGATAAACCTTCAACAGAAACTTGGTACAAATTAATTTCCATTCATATTCATTCTGATGGAAACACAATTGCTTCAATGCCGTTTAGGCCCAAAACAAATGCTCACAGTATAAATAAACGCAGCAAACGGTTGACTAACAAAGGCTGTGGATAATGAAATGCAAAATTTTCGCACTGAGTTATTGTTCAAAACGGTGATAACGAATATCTTTCAGTATAGAACAAAAATATTATTTGCGCGAAGCCGACGCTTAATTTCGTCGAGTTTCGGTATCTGAAATCCGATACTTTGTGAATATATGCGGGTAAGATATACTCTTAACATGGTTAGCAATAAGAGATAGATTTATTGACTGTATTAATTTTTAACAGCGAACATTGAAATCACTTTTTTACTTACAAACATATTTTATTTCATAGAAAGAATAATGAACTAGTGCTACTGGAACCCGAAGAATATAAGTTTCAATTTGTAGTTCTAGTTAGGAGTAGCTGTGAAGTGTCGAAAAATTAAGGCTACAATATTGTTTGATTTTTTGTATCTCCCGATCGCCTCACAGATTACATGAATTTATATTGGATAATATCAATCCTCTCAAAAATTTAACTGGAAAATCAATAGAAAAAAAACCGTTTACAGGATTTAAGTTCCCATTAACCTAGCTAATTCCTACCTCTTTAGTTTATAAATATTTATTTTTATTCAAAATATCCTTATCTTTTATAACAATACAACAAACAATAAGTATACGACGAATAGTTCAGAAGATGGCTATTGCACCATGCCGATGGTTCCTTGTCGTGTAGTAACAGTTGTGTGTATAAGCATATATGTTCGTATAAGGTGTCGTCTATGTCTATGTATGTTAATTAAAAGTAGAGCAACTTCAATTGTGTTCAGTGCCATCATAAAAGCGTCTTGTAAAAATTACAATACTACTTTAAAGTGAGATTAGATTTACTATGCCAATTAATTAATAAATAGATTACTTTTGAATTTTACGCATTATTGTCATCAAAAGCCTACATCCTACATAGGTGTGATGCAAGTAAACGTCAAAAGGTACGTACGAATATACACAATACGGCAATACACGTACGAGTCGACATCAGTAATCACGCAGACAAGTTTGGCGAGCAATAATTAAGGGGTAGCCACGTCAGTCGTCGTCTGAACTACGCTGGCGAACCCTTTGGTCTTTCTCACTTGGATGCTTCCAACAATTCCGTTTATTACTTATCATCATTTGAACTATAACAAATACAAAGTTATCTTTTCCAATGATTTCTAACCAATCATACAATGTTATGATTTTTTGTAGCTACTACTCTAATCTATATAGGTAAACTATGATGACCCATGTGGTTTGTTTAGATGTCGGCTCTTACACCAAGGGTTCCGAGTTCGATCCCCGGGCAGTCCAAACATTTCTGTTCATGAGCATGTCTGTTTGTATTGGTCTGGGCGTTTTCTTTGTATAATATGTATGTATTTACAAAAATAAATATATAACAATTTTCATCCGTTATTTAGTACCCATGTTACACACTACCTATTTAAATAGTCGATTGTTGTATTTGCTAAAATTGTATATAGTACTGCCAGTTTAAGACGGCATGCAGTCTTCAGCGTGTCTCCGATCAGGTAACGAACAAAAAAAATCAAGAATGAATTAGTGCTGAAGGAGAAAATCAGTAAACTGAGAAAGAAAAATCACCAGCTATTATTGGATAAACCCGCTGGTTTGTTTGTCAACAATTAAGGGCTTCCACTTAGAGGCAAATATACTCTTAAAGTGTCCCAGTGTATCGTTCCCTAAAAAGTTAATTAGAAAACAACACGCGCATGTGACCGTAAAACAACACAAAACTCGTATTAAACAAAACATGTACGACAGACGGTTTAATCTCATAACACGCTATGCTAACATTAGTTTCTTTTTGACCTTTCCAGTTGCTTTTATCGCCTGCTATTTTAACCATTTTGACAAATATTACAGTGTTGGTATTCAAATAAATAAATAAATATCCACTGACATTCACACAGCGCCATCTAACTCCAAGTTAAGCGTGAAGCCTGTTTTTTGGGTACTAAACAACGGATAAATATACTTATATACATTTTTTTTTGTAAATACATACATATTATACATAGAAATCACCCAGACCATTGCAAACAGACATGTTCATGCACACAAATGTTTGTACTGCCCGGGGATCGTACCCGGAACCCTTGGTGTTGCAGCCGACCTCTCAACCGAAGCTAGAAGCCTGCCTGCGTAACGTAATTTTCGTAGAAGAGGGGTTATGAAGAATTAAAGTTATGCTGGTTTAGTGAATTTTGTCAGTAATTTTCTTTTCATAGTCTGGGTACTTGGGAACCATTTCACCATCCCTTAAATTATCAAATTTCCCATTTTCTTAAGTGATTGAACTATGCTTTTAAGTCGTGTTCATTATTCAGGAGCGGGTTTAAGCCTTTTACTTTGTTTTGTCTGTTCCCGTGTAGTAAAAAGGAATTATTGAGTTTTTATTTATTATGTTTCCATCAACAAATTACGAGTGAACGTGTTAACCGACAAAAATTACGCCCGGCGGGGTTTCAACGGATGTCAGAATGCCTGACAATAAACGTAGTTAGCGTCACTAAAGAGCCATAATTTGGACAATCTTTGCAATCTACTAATGGCCGGGAAACGTTCCGGGAATAAAGTTAAGGCAAAGCTTCATTTACACGTCATACTTAAATCTGTCTTTTTTTGTAAATACAACATGAACTACAACGTAAGCAACAATAAATTTTAGTTTACTTTAAAGTGACTTTTATTAAACGCTAATTTCGATTTCATATGACATAAATACTAAAACGCGTTTATTGTGTGGTATGAGAAAACAAACCTTATACTGTTTCGGCTTTGACTTTTCATTGAAGAGAATACCAAATCTGTAAAATTCTGTTTAAATGAAAAAAAAAATATTTGTGATGAATTTTTGATCCTTGTTTTCGTATGTTTAATTTTATTTATATTAGGCATTTTAATAAAAATAGAAGTAAGTATTACTGTTTCGGCATAAGAGGTCATACGAGTATAGTCTACAAGGGAATTATCTCCTCAATATATTTGATTTGATTTTTTTAACTCAGTACAATCTATTAAAACTATGTGCGCCAGAGACGCCTTAAAACGTCACAAAATTAGATCAACAGTTACTAGATGAATCACGAAGAAAAAATATCCAAAAAATGCCCAAGCCCTTGCCACAATACGTTTACTTATTGTCATAATTATAACATAAAATTATTCATTAAAATGTTGACCTTAGCGCGTCATAGAAAGAGTACAAAATCAAAAGTGCATGCTACTATGTAACTATGACATATGGTAGCGGCGTGATTTTGAATGATAATTCTGCCCAACTGATGCGATGGGTAGGCTTTTGACGCGTATACTTTTTGAGTGAGATTAAGCATCGAGTTAGTTTATTGTTTATCTTAGGTCACCAACACTCAAGTAAATCAAATCTTGATGTTGTGACAGCATCTGCTAAGCACGGTAGTAACATTAACTTGCGTAAGATAAAGTCGAAAGCAAATCATTATTCTTTATGAGTGGAATTTTCGTTAGAGGTACCCCGGGGTGAAATGTAAGTCGTAATCTGGTGAGATGGTGATTGTCGGCTTATGTGCGTTCAGAGACACATTGTGACTGTAGTTTGGCAAACATTGTCACAAATAATTATTGTATTAATTCTGTACGGTAATGTATTTATTGTAAAGCTGGTTTGCCCATAATTCCATAATCCGTTGACCCATCTGATTATGTAATGGGTGAAACAAATGTTATTTTTAGTCTTTTTGTGCTTCGGAAGGTACATAGAGCGGTTAATTCCAGCTACTATCTTAGGATAACAACCTTTACATCCACTTATACGCATTGCGCTCGCATTTGTAGTTACGCTCCGATATAGTCATGGTATATGGAGGCATGTACCCTGGCACACACTCACACACATACCCATGCCTGGCAGGCATAGGCCCAATGTCTTACTAATGCCTTACTGCAGTCAGTAGTAATACATTGGGTCAGATAGATTACTGAATATTAATTTGTTTAAACCCCTCAATATGCCTCCATACTTTTGTAATACAATTAATATTGTTAAATTCAGAGACCGAAGATTGAAATCTCTCGGACAAGAAAGTTTTTACATTTAAATACAAAAGCATTAGTCACGCCACAATGCATAACCAAGTGGTTAACCTGTAAGTTCATGCAACACAACATGCAGTTGTATAAAAGTACAAGATTTTTATAAATATGTTTTTTAAAGAATCTGACGAGCGCACAATAATTTAAAAAGGAAGAAATATAGCTAGAGTATTTCTTGGAATTTATTTTTAAACTGGGCCAAAGACAACTTGTTTACATCCAATAATCTGCACACCTGATTATACATCTGGGAGATCCTGGAGATTGGCGAATTCGAGCAGTAAACAACAACAACTCAGACCACATTCCAATTTTCAAAAAAGTCAAACAGTTGCTTGGATACAAATTTATTAAGTTAGGACGAAATATGTTTCCTATTAATAAGCGAAATACCATATTAAAATATAAATGTGTATTATAGTATATGTTGGTTTTATTGGATTTGAAAAGGTAGTCAATTTTACCAAATGAACACCGTGTACAAAGTAATATACGTGAGTAACTCGGTGCCAACTATTTTCTCCGCCACAGAGGTTGTGCTTCTAGTTTTCTGATATTATTGCTATTCTTGCCTCTGAAACATATTTAAAGAAATTGGAACATCTTTTAAGTAATTGTATTCCATTTGTTTTCGGTATTCGTAAATATGACCACTTTTTTACTATTAGGGTGAAACTTACATTCTTTCCTATTTGTCAACGTAGAAGTGTGTGTGTGTATGTGTGTGTTTGTGCGCGTGCGTGCGTGCGTGTGCGCGTGTGAGTGCGCGTGCGTGCGTGCGTGCGTGTGCGTGTGCGCGTGTGAGTGCGCGTGCGCGTGCGCGTGTGCGTGTGAGTGTACCATCTATCACCCAAATATCAAATTATATTACCTGTTCCCTCATAATCAAGTGGCATAAGAAATTTTGTTATTAAAGCTTTGCATTCATGCAATGTTTTATTTACTGTATATATTTTCTATTTTGTTAATTAGGTTATAACATACTTAGAGCGGCTACTAAATTGTTTTTGACCAAATGCAGTTTCAGTTTGGGGGAGCGAAACATATTTTTTTCTTCTAGGTCTTACAATGTACATACGATGTAACCGCTGGTACAATGTAAATGTAAGTTGTTACAGATTTGAAGGACTTCTAGATCATGCACTCTGTCATTTAGGCTGTGTAGTCGGTTATACGTCATTAACTTAAAACATCAAATTTTGTACTGTTTGCCGAACAAACAAGCAGTGTGTTACGTCGATTTAACGAGTACCGTTGATACGTTACGCCTTGAGCACCTCGCGAAGCAATGTCGTCCGCGTTAATTAACAGCCTTTCGCTATTACATGGGCTGAGATATTCTTTCAGAGAACTCTACTTATCCAAACTAGTTCCAACTGACGTAAACGGATAGTTGTAAACAGTTTTTTTGTGTAATAATTTGCCTAATTTTGTGGTATCTATTAAGTTGTATTTCACATTTTATCTCCATATTGCTTTGCTATAGAACTGATAATAAAAAATATATATATTTAACACATCCATTGTAACCTCTTTTTGAGAATTTGTCAAAAAAAACATCGAGTTTGGGGTTTGAAGAGGCTAAGAATGCTGGATTTACTTGAATTGGAATGCTCAGGTGTTTATAATAAGACATTCAGAACTTAATATGAAAATTCATTCCACTAGATGTTTTAAACTATGAAACTCAAGCTGCAAGTTTTTGTACTGCAAAATACAACAGAAAAGATGTAGCAGCTTGGATTTTTTAAAACAAATTATTCTTTAAATGGCCTACTTTGTTACGCAATATTATACTTTTTCACTAATTAGCTTATCGCACGAAAAGAGGAAGATGTAAGATTTATAATTATTTTCATTGTCATCATCATCATTATCTTCAGGTATTATGCAGTTGATGGTAAGTAATTTTGGCCCGTTTTTGTACATGTATAACGGGATATATATGAGCGTCGGTGGCTCAGTGGTGTGGACTGTCGCCTTCCTACCGGGAGGGCTGAGGTTCAAATCCCGATACGTACCAATGTATTTTCGAATTTTCGAAAAATATATGTACGTTATCCGACGCTCTTACGGTGAAGGAAAACATCGTGAGGAAACCTCATGCACGCGAAGAAGATTCGAAGGTTGTGTGTGAAGTCGTCCAATCCGCACTGGGCCCGCGTGGACGACTAAGGCCTAATCAACCTATACGGGTAGGCTCGTGCCCCTCGGTGGGGACGTTTAATGAGCTGATGATGATGAACGGGATATATCGGAGTGGTAGATCTTATCCCAAAAAATGACCCACACTCCTATGAGGACTTTAGTATTTCGGGCTCAGGATGGTGACATTAGCGGGAAATAATACATTGATATATATTTAAAATACATAATACTACAGATGGAGTAATTGGTTAGATTCAAAAATACATTTGTCGTGGGCAGAAAAACACTAGTTAGGATATAAGTCAAATTCACTATTATTTCTAAAATTCATAGAGCGTGCAAAATATACATGTTAATTAATATTGATACTAGGAAAAAATACAACGGAAACAAACAAACGAAAAATAATGTTAGGAGTTTAATAGAGCACTAAGATAACCTCTTGCTTATAGTTTCATATACTATCAATTCCTCGAGACTTCAATAGAGAGTCAAAGCGTGATTCATCTAATAAATATCTTCTTAAAAATGCAACTAAATTAGTCTATAACCAACATGTAATGTTAACTTTGAATATTGATTCCATGGTCTCAATATAAAATTAATATATACTAAATTAACACTGTAAAAATTGTACATGTATGGTAGAGCCGGTCAAAGACAGGGCAGTAGCTGTTTAGCACACAAAAAGTTCATACGAGTAAGAAACAGAAAATTTTGTCACAGACCTCGCATTATTAGTAAAAAAATAAACGCTCGCGGGAAAAAGTCTGAATGTAGTCGTTGAAATTCAAAACGAGTTCCCAGTAACAAATATATCGCACGGAAACAACCGCGAACTCGGCCAGCCTGATATAATATTTGCTACAAAGTTTTTCAATGAACACGGAGAGTAATAAGGAGACGGATTCCTTAACGTTTGTGCGTGCAATTTAATGGAAAATTTTTGCAACGTCAAAGTGAAAATTTGTACTCTATTATGAGACTAGTCAGTTGCATGTTTGAAGCAGTATACAATTACTTAATATTTATCATACATAATTAATATAATCATTAATATATAAGGATTTAGAGCATCGATGGCCCATCAGTGTGAACTGTTCCCTTCTGAATCGCAGAATTCAGGTTCGAATCCAGTAACGTACCAGTCTCTTACCACAAAAGGAACTTGCCTATGAAGAGATTCAAAAGTTGTTCATTAATTCTGTTCATTTGCACTAGGCACGCGTGGACTAGTTGGGCCCAATAACCTTTTTTGTTAAAAGACATGCCCCTCGACTTAAATGTATGAGCTGATGCTGAAGCTTTGTGACGAATATCCTTACCTAATCTGGATCCATATTCATCCTCGTAGAACTTATTTTGAAAGGCTTTCGTTCAGTCGACATTTTAGACTGCTTTAATAGTAATGAGTGAAATAAAAAAACAGTATGTACCATCATTCACATGCACATAATAATCATTAGGCCATCTTTTTTTTCATCATCATCATTATCAGGTCATTAAAAGTCCCCACCGAGAGGCACGAGCCTACCCGTATAGGGTGATTAGGCCTTAGTCATCCACGCGGGCCCAGTGCGGATTGGACGACTTCACACACAATCTTTGAATCTCTTCGCAGGCGTGCATGAAGGTTCCCTCACGATGTTTTCCTTCACCGTAAGAGCGTCGGATAACGTACATGTATTTTTGAAAATTCGAAAACACATTGGTACGTGTCGGGATTTGAACCTCAGCCCTCCCGGTAGGAAGGCGACAGTCCACACCATTGAGTCACCGACGCTCACTTTTTTTAAATCAATAAATAAATGTAATTGCAAAAAATAATAACTAAACGTAATGACACAGTATTAATCGTAACAACCGCGAATAACGCTTTTTAGAATTTATTTAAAATTGCCTCGACGAGTTACATACCAAAAACATTTAACATCGCCAAAATTCCAGGTTTCCATAACTTAACTGATATATTTAAAAGATTTCGAACTCCGTACGAAGTTCTAAAATATCCGCCGCACAAAATTCCTACATTCGATAAAAATAACAATCGATGCTAACAGTTTTAACTAAACCGCGAACGCGTAGTAAAATATTCTTTGAGGATAAAATTGAATTTTATTTTTATACGGTGCACCTTAAATTGGGAACGAGTGGCATCATAGTCAACAAACGACCACCGGATTTTATTTGTGGTCAGAGTAAAAATGGCGGAGCGAGACGAATGGCTGTTCAAAATTTAGCCATAGGAAAATGCAAGTGGTGATATTTTTATCAGTTCAGGAAATATTATATTAGTTTTATGGTTTAAGCCAATACCAAAGTAAAGGAACTCTTTGCCTCCTTATGTGTTCCCTGATCATTACAACCTGGCCGTTTTCAAGGCAAGAGTGAATAGGCTGTTTCTAGGCAGGCATAATCCATCCTCGGCCGCATCATCACTTACCATCAGATGAGATGGCGGTCTGCCTATAAATGATAAAAAAAACAACAAAACTTGTACTTATTAAATACACTGATTGTTACGGGCTACCACGTATCTAAATTAACTTCATAGGCATTAAACATCGTTAGACCATTAACAATATATTTATATACTACATTTTTAGAAGATATATATAAGGTTCTCATGGACAAAAGGTTTCGGTGTAGAAACTTACATATTGTTAATTAATTTATCATAAAAGCTACCTACAGAGTATTACGAAATACATGAACTAATTGAATAAGCGGTACGGACAAGGAAAATTGATATCTATTATATTACTAAGATATCTTACAAAAACTAACCTGAGGCATAAATGAATATTACATATCTTCTTGGGAAATCCAATACAAAATGACAGAATGATATGGCTTTGTAAGAATGTTTCGTTTTGGGCAAGATGTTTTTTATACAGTTTGGTATTTCTTGCTAAAGTATGAAGTAAATAAAAGTATATCCATAATGAACTAATAACGCCTCCTCGTACAATCCCCAGTGTTACCGTTATTGCAAATGTGCACGTTTTGCTGTTAAAGCTTTATCATTACAAGGCTTCTCTAAAATAGGATTTCATCGGCATTGATATATACATCGTATGTGGTGTCTTTAACTAGGTTTTGCGCCTCTGCTCCTAAAGCTTTTCTAGAGTAAATAAGTAATGAAATAATGAATGGAAGTACTCTTATTGCTACTTAAACTTTTTACTCATCATACAATTTTCTTAACTTTAGCGCTAATAATGCTAGCCATATCTTTTTCGACTTAAATTTGTAATAACGTGCTACTAATAAATAATCGTACTTATAGTGCCATGTGAAAAGAAAAAATGTTTACTCTAAATAGTCAACGAACGTGTGTTGTTTAATAAACTAAATCTGTAGCAGCTATTTCATTATCTACACTCCTGCAATCATCCGATAGTTGTAACTTTATTTCGTTCTCAAATGTTAAGCACAACAGTCTTGAATACATTTTATTTTCAACAGCTTAATTGCGGTTAAATTGGTGTCAAGAGAGTAGCGAATGAATTTGCCAGTAACAAAGGATTTCTTTCGACATTAATTTTCTAGCGTAACGCGCCGAGAATAATAACTTGAGAAAAATGGAGTGTAATTTAATGATAAAAAAGTCATTAATTTCGTTTTGTGAATTATTGCGGGGCGTCTTTTATGAGCTAAGTGAAAGTTTTGAGTGTAGAAATTTTAATTAAATAGGTGTTATCCGCTCGAACGTAGCACGCGCGTAGGCAATAGATTCATGTATTGTTTGTTGTGAATTTCTACCCAATATAAAGTGAGAATACGACAGGAATACTAATTGTTTATGGAGGTATTTAAAGGTGTAATTACGTTGGAGATTGTAACTTATTTTCAATGGTAAAAAGACTCAATCGACTAATGCCTTAAAAGGTCTTTAAACCTTTTACATTTGCACCCGTTTTAGTCGTTCGAAACGCACCAAATATTAAATCAGGTTAATCAAAAGGGTCGTATCCCCAATTATTTTTAATTTTGCCTTGTATTTATTATATTGAAGTGTTTGTTTACTTTCAAACATGATTTAGCATTACGCCTTCAGCGATAATTTTTTTTTCTGACATCCTTTGTTATTGCTTAAGGAAAATGTCTACAACATGAATCGGCCTGTTAAAATAATGGAACTTGATTTTTATACATAAAATAAATTTCTTTTTATAATTAATAGTATAAAATATGAAGTTGGAAAACTGCGTTCTAATTTGATTCAAGACTAAATAAAATATAAATTTGAATTCCTTATATACCGTAAGACAATGGTTATGTGCATGTTTTGTTTGTCTTTTATATGCAACTGTGCATTTAGCGTGAACTGTTATTTACTAGTTTTATGTAGTCATCTTATAGTGTAACAACCGTTGACAGACCGAAATGAATAAATAAAAATAATAAAATGAAAATAGTGTAGTTATACAAATTATGTTTTATTATTTATTTAATTTTATGATGTTTTTTCATACGACTTTTTCACTCAGTTGATAGTAAGACAAATATGAAAAAAAAAATTCAGGACTACCTTAATTATGTCTAATTCATATGGCAGTTTATAGTTAACTTGTCTTACTAAAACTAATTATGGAGAGTTAAGTTATATCCTGGATCATGTCTGATGTAGCAGAGACGCATAATTGATACGACTTATTATTTTTGGTTTCTTGCTTTATGTACTGTTCTAATATACTTTTAATTTTAACATTATTGGCAAGCTCTTTTTTGCAATATGGCATAAATGACCATTCATGTTAATCTTTGGAAGGCTTGAGATTTTCTAGTGTTCGTTTAAACCTAAGCAGTCAGCCATGTTGTCGATATAATTCTAAAGCGCACACGCGGTAAGTGCCGTACCGAATGCACCCCGACAAATCGCAGCTGAAACAAAGGCGTTCTATGTTCATTGTGCCGAAATCGTACAATTCCGGTTCGGCCATTTTTATTGCCGCGTCGCAACGTATCGTTGTTTTGCATTGTTTAAACTCCCGCTTTTATCTCGAGGCTAATTTAGTTTCAGCTACAAACCTCTTTTGCTGTGGCGCTTTGGTGGTAGTCAAATAAAAGTCAGTTATATTTAACCAACTGAATCATAATTCATAAGGCTTGTGCACGAGAATAAAACAGTGTACTTAATTACGAACTCTGTTGTATACATTATGTAGATTCGTGGAGGAATGTTAGTGTATTAAGCAATGTATAATATGTTTCTAAGCAATGTAACCCTTCATTGCGTTTCAAAAATTCTAGTAGCTTTTACGCTTGGTGCACGAGATGTCATAACGGCTAGCTACAACGAGGGTCAGTCATGGGATGGGTGATAGATAAAAATATCTCGAAGACCTTCGTCATCATCACCTCATTGAACGTCCCCACCGAGGGGCACGAGCCTACCCGTAAGATTGTTTAGGCCACGGGGGCACAGTGCGGGTTGGCCGACTTCACGTGCGCAGGTTTCCTCACGATGTTTCCCTTTAACTTAAGAGCGTCGGATAACGTACATATAATTTCGAAAATTCGAAAACACATTGGTACGTGGCGGGATTTGAACCTCAGCCCTCCCGGTAGGAGGGCAACAGTCCACACCATTGAGCCACCGACACATTACAACTCATATGAAGACCTTCGTACTTAGGAAGAAACATTAAGGTGTTGATCCGAGCTGTTTAATAACAATGAGAGTCATTAACATCAACTATCCCCATCAGGCCTGCGTGGCGCGTCGCACCCAATGTCTAAATATTCCTGATGGAATCAGCAGTGCATTTGTACTGTTTTTGACTTTGTACTTTTGTTTGAGTATGAATCTTGCTAAAATATCTATGTGGGCATAAATGATACAATATACAATATGTTGTGCTTACATCTTTATATTTTCTTGCCAGCGTGAGAATGACTATTTGAGTGCGTCATTTATTATTTTCTTGTCAAATTTCTCTTTAAACTAATGGACTATTGAGGTTAAATATAAGGTACTACCAATACTTTTATCACATCATGACGCAATAAAAATGTACGTAAGTATATTAGCAGTACCCTTTCGTGTAACATTCAATTTTCCTGTTCGAGTATGAAAATATCCAATGAAATCTAACGACATGAGAGGGGGGCTTGATGTCGAAGGCAATATTCTTCACGTAGGGAAACTTCTATTTTTATATCCTATTCTCGGGTGTTTTGTGTTATACTCGTCTAGATTCTATTCTATATGACTACTTTGTTAACCCATTGAACGCCGGGAATCCTTATAGCGTCATTGGCGGTCAAAGGGTTAAATAATATATTTTAGTTGTTTCGGGCCCTTTAAAGAATTAATGGATCATATTGTGTCTTCATCTCTATATCACAAAAAATCAACAGTCTTTACACACGTTTCGGGACTAAGAATTAATTAAACTCTAAATATAGGCTAAATCTGCATTCATTTTTTAAAGACCTATTTGATGTAATGGTTAAATTTTATATTATTCATTATTAAATTATTATTAAATAAAAAATTAAGTTCAATTTTCTGGCACTACAAACATTTGTATGCATGAACATGTCTGTTTGTATTGGTTTGAGTGTTTAAACTCGTATGTATTTACAAAAAACAAGTATATAAGTATGTTTATCCGTTGTTTAGTACACATACTACTAGGCATAACGCTGAACTTTGGGTACTAAAGATGGCACTTTGTGAATATTATTAAATTTAATCAAAATTCGCCCAAATGTAAGAGCATGATTGCATATCTGTCCATCATAAGAATTTATAGTGTTTGTAAAATATGTATAATATAGGTTTTGAAAGCTTAATTTGGAGAAAAAGTCACGCCGTTCTTTTTTGTTTCAATATCATACGAGGACGGTCAGGATGCTCACCTGCTCGTAAGTGATACTTACTTCTGACCATGACAAAGCGGCATTGAAGAGGACCAACAACTGATAAATAGTTATTATTCTCCATCAATGCCGCACTGCGCCCGTAACCCGAGACAACAGAAGTTAGATCTCATATATCCGGTAATTTCACTATAACTTGTCCAAAACAAATTAAACAGCCTACTTCGTTTCAATGTACAGCGTAAGTTTTCCCACACAGTACCTATATGAAGATCCGAGGAATTACCATCATATCTTAAAATAGTTACTAGACTTATGATACGTCAGCATTTTTGTACCAGAAAAGGCATAATTCAAAAAAGCCGAAACAATATTAATCTAGTTTTCCAAACTCATACATTTAAACAACGCAGTTATGTACAATTTGAGACATTAAAGTGCTAAATTTGCTACCCTCCCAATAATTTCAGCTATTCTAATATTAGGAAAGGGTAATGCTGAGAGCAGTCCTTTCCGGTATCCTTTTCAAGCAAAATGTAACTGAACAATCGTGTCGACCATCCTATAGTCTGTCACTGTCAAACATATACGTTATACGATTTGTTAGACTAAGAGAAATATCTGAAATCGAATACGCATCAATCACGGTGCTCCCGGACTGGTGAAAAAGCGCGTTAGTTTTTTGTTGGTCCGGCTTATGGTGTTTAGAGATGTTAAGTTATCGGTGAACCTAGATCGATGATTTTAGTGATTTCATATGCAAACCTTGTGCATCTGTATAAAAGAAGTCTTAATATGGAAATAAGGTAATGTTTGACGAAAAATATTTCAACTGGTTAAGATCGCGTGTAGCAGATAGATGTCAACTGCTAGGGATCGGCCCACACGGAAATCAATAAGAGAGGCCTTCGTTCAGCAGTGGACGTATTTGGCTGTAATGATGATGATGACATATTTCAATTGCATCCGTAGTCACATCGTTAGGCTGCGTGACGCGTGTTGGTTTAAATACTGCGGGGAAACGTTGTGTGATTTTTTATAGTTTGGCTAAGACATTGCGAGTTCATCACCTGATTGTCCGTAAATAAAGATCATTTCTTGCTAGTAAGGGCACATTAAGCCGTCAGTCCCGGCTAAAATTTTGAACTGTAGTTGTTAACACCTACCAATTCGCATTGGGTCCACGAGGTAGATTACGTCCCAACCTCCCCATAACTATCCCGTGCGGAAGGCATGTGCTTTACAATGGGAGTTATAGTCTAATTATGATAATAAACTTCAAAAGTTCCATCAACAGTTTCGTAAAGTGCTTAATGTAATTTACTTAGAAATCTAAAGAAGAAAACCTATAAGGCGCACGTACCTTTCAAATTCAACCCGTTAGGTTTAAACACAATAACAACAAAAGCAGTGATATATTGCGGGGTCGTTCGTTAATTCCGCGCGATTAGGCACGCCGACGCAGTCACAGCGAGACATGTGATTTATAACGATTGACTAGTGAAATTGATAATGGTGAATAAGTTTACGATGCGATCTTAAGCCAATATCGAAATATATATATATATTTATTTTCCGGAATAACCAGGGTATAATCGTGTAGAAGTTTAATTAAAATAAAAATATATATATTTTATTTAATCTAGATGTGCCCAGTGTTTTTCCTTACGCTTGTTTTATGTGTGATAAAATAGGGTTATGTCAATTTTCGTTAAAAATACTTTTAAATACTTCAATCTTGAACAATATATATATTTTATATTTCTTCTTAAATTAAATTAATTATTTTCCAAATTATATCGATATCGGTGATTTCATGGACGTCCCTACGTATCTTAACTCTTTGAACACCATAGTAACAATGGATTACAAATGATGTCGATACTACGTTATATATTGTTGCTTAATACAAGTTCACATACATGAAAACATACTTACTTTTATGAATAACATGCATGCTTTCTTACCATCATGCCAGTAAAACTTTATTGTTTATCTAAGCAGCAAAATCATATTTCATCGAATCTTTGCGCTTGCAATCCAGTACCCTTATAAGGATGCACATTTGATTGAAAACTTAGCAACGATTTTTAATGTTAATGTTAATTAACGTTTCAGCTGATGATTGAATCATACTCTATAGACCTCCCCCCTCGATTTTGATTCAAAATCAGGAGAGATATGTCGAGTATAAAGTAGGATATACTACGATACTGTAGGTAACAATTTTTAGTTCCTAAATTTTACGAAAATATAAGTTTTCAGGGACGTTTTAATTTCTTCAACGTAACCTCTCCCGCAGCAGTAGGTGAAATGAAAAAATAGCAATGACATCCATAATGCAATATCATCATTAATGCAACGACTCTATAATAAGAGCATAACATTGTAAGTTAGTATTAACGTTAGTTAAATATATTAAATTACTATTTAGTTGATGCGGCGTGTAACGTTTATATGCGTATCACTTTAATCCATCAGTGAATCAATAACAGCTCAATGTCTAAATGCAATAGCGCAATGATGTGAACTGTTGGTTTCCGATCGGGTGGGCGCAGGTTCAAATCTCGGTACGTAATAATGTATTTACGAAATTATATGTACGTTATCCGACGCTCTTACGGTGAAGGAAAACATCTTTAGAAAACATGCGCAAGTCTGCGAAGAGATTCAAGGGTTGTGAATGAAATTGGCCAAGCCGCAGTAAGTTCGCGTGGACAACAAAGGCCTACACACCATTTACGGGTAGGCTCGTGCCCCTCGGTTGGGACGTTTAATGAGCTGATAATGATAAACATATTTTTTGCATCCTAGGCTACTTTTAAAAGGAGGCCTTCCCTGATATCTTCCACAAGGACCGATCTCAAGCAGTCGACGTCCAACGGCTACACGCCACACGTAAATTGATCGATCTAGTTGAAGGTCAGCATCTCTTTTTTCCGTTCCGTGGACGCCGCTCGAGATTTTTACGCCACAAAAATTAATGGCATCTTATAAGATATAAGAAACTGCGCATTGAAAGAATATCCTAATAATGCCTTCATAATGATACGGTAAACAACCCAATGGCCCAGTCTGGTAGCTCAGGGAATTAACCTTTATGATAAGTGAAATATTTTTTTTGCTAAATTATGAATTTCTACGTTATTGGGGTTGGTTTTCGCACTTAGTCTTTCAATTAGACCATTGTGCATGAGTCATGGCGGCCTGTTGGTTGCTCCAGCCAGCCCACCAGTCAGTCCTCCAAAAGTAGATTAAGCTTCACGGTCTTATCAGGGCATCCGCAAGTGTAACCGATGAACCGATAGTTTCCATCCGTATGAAGCTCTCTTTGCAACCTTATGGATTTGATTTGAAGAACTAACATATTACCTAGTAGTGATTATTTCCATCAATATACCTCTACAGCTCTGTACATCAGTTCTTAAACGTCAATTCGATAAATATGCATGAGAATCGCAATATATTATATCCGAGAGAGGAGTTATGGCACCGTACCAGCGTAACTCTGTCCCCGAACACCAATTCGTTAAAACAACAAAAGACATCAGCAGGTCTATTCGAGCGTTTGTTAGTTCCACACGATTACTCCCCGTGACGTCACAACGCGTCACTTGATCTATCGCTGGAGAGTTGTGAGTTTGATATCCATGGTATTTATGTACGGTTAGCCTTTGTGCTCTCAGCATTGTTTATTATAACGCAAGAAATATGACAAAGGATTTACTCATATGTTTCTTTTTGGTTTTGTCAGTTTAGACTTTTTTGTGAAAACACAAAAAACATTTTTGGTAACGTTTGTGTTCTTGTCTATGGCGTAGACATATTATGTAGACTGAAATTACAATAAAGAGTAATTTAACATCTTTAGGTCAAAGTTTAGAAACTGCTAACCTGTGACTGCAATCCAATTTGTTACGTGACGTCCTTTTTTTAATTACAAAACTTTAACTTCGTTATCAAGCACTACTTGTGTAGCTTTATGTTCATTTCCAACTTAAATAAAAACCGTTTTTCAAAATATCGAAACGCTGCGCCGAAACTAGTGGAAACCAAAAGTTAGTTAACTTTATTGCAGGCTTCGATGAAAACAGGATACGATGGCAACAAAGTCCGTTAATGAACCAACGAGCGAGCGTTATTTTAAAAGTTTTCATTGCAAAATAACTAGACAGGTTTAGACGGGTGTTGTTTTCAAAGTTTCTTTTAGTAGATACGTTTAATCGAGATAAAACTCGATTCCAGTAAACTTACAACATTATAGAATTGGGTTGTTAGTCAGTTCTTCTGAAAAAAAAAACATTTAAAGGAAAGGTCCGAAAGGAAAGCATAATGCTTTAGAATGGGCTTAAAATTTATTGAATTTATGCTTTTCTCATTGAGGTTAAAAATAAATAATAAATATACAGCATTATACACTGATGTTGAAACAGCCGTACCTAGCCCAGAAGCATAGTCAGGAACATGGTGCTTAATATCGAATGAACATAATTATATACAGTTAAAAAAAGACATTCACACAATGCCATCCAGCCCCAGGTTACGCGCGAAGTTTGTATTACGGGTACTAAACAACTGATAAACGTACATATTTTTACGTATATATTTTTTGTAAAGAGATACATATTATATATAGAAAATACCCAGACCAATATAAACAGACATGTTCATGCACATAATGTCTGTACTGCCCGGGGATCGAACCTGGAACCCTTGGTGTAACAGGTAGCCGACGTCTCAATCGTTACACCAAATGGGTCGTATTTAGAAACACCCAGACCAATACAACTAGACATGTTAATGCACACATTTTTTAATGTTAAAAAAGACGATTACTCGATGATAAATGACCTGAATTCGCAAATGATGCATTATTTAAGAATTTTTTTAGCAAAAAATTTGTTATAGTTAGCTAACCTCACAAGATAGACATATGCTCTCGCGGATTTTTTTGTAGACCTTTAAAAGGGGAGCAATTCTCTGATACATGACATTTGCAAAACTTTAACCGTTTACGCAGCGTACGCAGCGGGAGCTCCAAGTATGAAAAAAAACCCCGATTTTGAAACATTCTTCATTGCTGCTCCGCTTCTATTCCTCGTAGTGTGATGATATATAGCTTATAGCCTTCCTCGATAAATAAGCTATCTAACACTGAACGAATTTTTCAAATCAACCCAGTAGTACCTGAGATTAGCGCGTTCAAACAAACATACAAACAAACTCATTGAGCTTTATATATTAGTATAGATCATACACAAGCATTTCCTCTGCTCCACAAATTCGGTATATTTAAAAAAGGAATGTTTTGCACTTTGTGTTTCGGTTTGAGGGCACTGTAGCTAGTAAAATTACCGGGTATATGAGACCTAACATCTTTTGTGTCGAGTGGCGAGCGCTTCTAGTGATTTCGCGTTGACGGAAAATAATGAATACATATTGTTATTAATATCCTTCAACACTGCTTCTTGCATAGTAAGACGTATCACATTACCAGGAGAGCGTATTGATCGTCCAGTCCATTAAGTGTCATTAAAAAAATACCGAAGTCTTTAATAAGGTATTCAGAAGACTTAAATCTAAAAGATTAATACTTATATTAGATGTAGACTTGATAGTAAATTGTTAAGGAAAAAGGTAAAGTTAGGTAGCAAATAGCGCAGGGTTCATTAAGATTTTAACTGTCGAAAAATGTTCAATACCTTAGCACTAGTCAGAGTGCCTTTGTCACGGTACAATTAACATTATATTACTGTAACTTGGTGGATGTTTTCTCTTTATGCAATTTTCCAGAGGTATATGACAATACAAAACTTGACAGACTTTAAATTAAATGTAAATTCATTCAATAACTTTGAAAGGTCCTTAGACCAATTCATATACCTGTGAATGTCAAGATAAATGGATTGTGTACATGCATTAATTAAATTTGTTTTTGTAAAATGGAGGCCTCGTTGATAAAACAGTTTAATAGATTCGAGTTTTATTGTTTATATTTATCGAGTTGTACATATTTATTTTGGGTAGTATATGAGTTCATTACTATGGGTCTTTTGTTCAACCGACAAAATAGATAAATCTATAAGTAACTGCTAATTTTAGTTTGGTAATAAATAGGTGAGTTTTTTAATTTATTAAATTAATAGATGATTTACCTGATTATTAGTTTTATCACCCCTATGGACACACATGTGAGTAATTACGAAAGAAAAACGAGACAGACAATACAGTGACAAAACATTTCATTTGGTAATGAATAAGTTAGGTAATGATGACATTTTGCATTTTTATACTAATTAAATATTCTGCGTTATCAAATAATTTTTTGCAACATATAAACTGGTTGCCAGATGTCCGTACTTTGTTCCAAATATGAACAAAATTTTTAGCAATGAGTAAAAATGCAGTAAAAAATGAAGCAAACTCAAAACGATTTCTATTTGCCAACAGTAGAAAAATCAATCAAAGCACTTAAAAGATTAGTTCACACCCATTAGCAGAAGAGCAACGGATTGGTAAAAATACTGCAATTACTGGATTGCGTTGTTTTAGAAATTTGCGGTTCCGAGTAAGCTGACTCTTTGTATGTGCAAAGCTTAATCCATTTAAAAATATTGTTGGAAGTAAACCACGAGGTTTTCCTCTGCAGTTTGCAACAACAGAGCGGCTTTTTGCCAATTAGTGTTTTGAAATAGAAAATTTAAAGTGATACAAGATAAATAAATAGGCAAGTGTTAAATTGTCTTGTGTGTTTAATTTATCTTTTATTTGAAGTTCCTTGCTACACTAATTAATACAATAATAGTTAAATCGTTAATATTCTACATACTGAAGAAGAAAATATATTTTTAAACATACAAAACTAAAACAAGCAATGCATTTTGGCGGTATCATTGCAAAGGGGGATCGCTTCCATCTCTCCATGTATAGTTATTAATCAGCCACGACACAAAAATCAAATGAATTTTGAGGTGAACTAACCAAATTAATTAATTGTCATGTACATTACTATAATCAACTGTTTAGTATACTTTACATTCTAGCCTTCTTCTCTCAGAGCTTACGCCAAGAGACACCGGCCAGTGATGAATCCAGCCCAGCTATGATCGAAGCTCCTGCAAAGCATATACTTTCAGAACAATAAGTAAAGCTTGACCTACGTCTTCCTCTGAAAGTTATAATCAAGAAGTTATAAAGTTATATGCTGCGAACTGGGAAAACCTTTGTCTGTTTTGTTCCAGCAGTGATGTGGAGAAATCATATCATTTGTAATATACGTGCTAACCAGTTCATCTGCATACACTCTTCAAATACAACCTTAAAAAAATACGTGCTTAAGCAAGCCACCCGAGTAAGCCCTCTTGACACATTATTGTATTTGTCCCCGTGGCATGTGTACTGAGCCTAACAAACAAAATGACTGTACATTTGAGAGTCGCATAGTCAGGGATTCTTACGGTGAAATGAACGTTATTGCCTCCTCAATGGCTGTCTTTAAACATTTACATGGTCTGCTTTATTACGACAAATGTGACGAACATGTAAATGGTGCCTTGGAATATTTTACAGGGACGCTCTCGAGTTAAGGAACGGTATTATTGTGTTCACTGTCTATTGCGCAAACTTAAGTGGAGTATTTGCTACAGTAGTATAAATGACTGTAATCTTATAACAAATTGCGCTATCAATTTGACGGTTGCAGTAATTTGGGCTTTATTATCTTACTGTTTAAAATATTTGTTCATGAGCATTTAAAAGAGTACTCTATTTTGTTTAATGTGACGCTGTGTAAAGATTACGTTACATTTTACCGATTTTTTTTAGTTCTAAAACGGCAGCTACTTCACTTATTTAGAAACAAGTGTTATATGAAAGTTCCTATATCATGTATGAACCTATTAATTTTCATGCAAAGTAGACCTTTTATTAAAATTTTCAAATTAAACTTGAGTTATATTTTTCGAAACGGTAAATAGAATTTTTCCATACTTAAATGGATTTCAATAATAGAAAGATCAACAATCGAATTATTATAAATATTTTTATTATTAAAACCAATACTAATTTTACCAGCCGTTTTCCTATCGACTTTTGGTAAGAACGATAGCTATTAAGCTATCGTTCTTACCACTTTATTACAAAAAACCTTTCTAGACCGCCAAGTAACACACACCAAGAAATGATACAACACAACCAATCTAGTTGATCCGCAGAATCTCCGGATTGTCCGGTGAACTTTAAAACTTGGTCTAAGGGGAACGACTCAATGGAATCTAAATCCCGGCATGCCATTAGTCGGCAAATGATGACCTCTATTCCTCTTACCCATGGAATGAGATCGACACGCAGCGATTTTGCCTCAACGACTAGCCCCTAATTTAGCATGGTTTATTCATGAGGCTAAATAGACAATGACCGCGCTGCGTCGGCTGATAATTTCGGTACTGTGAGTGATTTTGTGAAAGCTGATTTACTAGTGCTGAATGTTGACTTTGCGTCGTGTAAATTAGCGCTCGGCTTGTTTATGGTGTCCCTTGAATGGGTGGAGACATTAAGAGGGTCAATGTAGAATAGATTGCGCTACGTCACACATATGCAAATTTAACAAGTGTGAATAGTTTTTGTTCCCATCCAAGACTTTACGTTATCTGTTACTATGATTTAAAATTACAATTGAATGATCGGTTTATAAAAAGAACTCCACGAGAGAACTACGCAATCCTTACTAGCTACGTATACGTTTCTAAATATTCGTATTTTACTGAAAATATTGAAAAATAAACACGTTCTAACACTAAGTAGCTTATGTATCTAAGAACGTATTCGATTCAAATAATAGTATTAAGGGTTATTGGTAAGCAGTATTTTAAGTTCATCTTTCCTGCTAAGACTGTTTGCTATCTTATTTGGCAACGTTATAAGCTCCACCAGACGGCGGCCAAATAAATAATTTGGCATATCATGTAAGTTACTGTGCTTTTGCAGGATACAAGGAATGATAAGGCAAATTTTTAACCACTTATCTTTGTTAATTACTATGTCTTACAAAACCCATACGTGTTTAAAACCTAAGCTTCAAAAGACTGGTCTTTGGACTGTGTGTACAGTTAATAATATTTATTGTTTCGGACTACAAATAATACATTCTGATGAATATGCCTTAGAAAGAAATTGTTTATTTTATAACTATATTAGTATTGTTAATAATTAAACTTCATACCTGACGTAGACTTGGATAAATGTATGTAACATCATATTGACTTACCTCTCCGATTTGTGGTTCCACCTTCTAACACAATATTTTAACTAGAAAATTGTAAAAAAAATGTATTGCACTAGATAAGGATCGCCTTATATATCGATACAGACTAATTAAAGATAAGTCAATAATATTACGAAAGAACTTCTTAAATGTCTAATATGAAATACAACAAAAAGATATTCACTCACTCAAGATGCTCCTTATAAATATCGAAGTCGGTGAAGACGATCTCGACGATCTCGTGGGGCGCAGCGACGAAAGTGTAGAGCAGACAGTCGATGCGCGGCGGATAGGCGCGCGGGTAGTCCGGGCTGCTGAACGTGCCGCGTTCCTTGCCGTACGTAGACGTGAAACGGATGCACGTACAACCTGAAATTTGTGATCATCATCAGCTTCATCGTCCTACTGTACCATATCGTTTCATAGCCATGGGATTATTGAAGGCCCACCAATCCTTATCCTTAACCACATAAGGATTGGTGGGCCTTAACAACTTCTATCCTGATATTGTAGCCGGGATCATGTTTATTTTAGGTGATGGCACCCGATTGTCTTAAACAACTAGAAACCATTTGCATGAATATCAAAAGCTTTAGTAAAATCATTACGAAGATTTAAAAAGGCATAGTCCTACGAAGCTTTGGATCGTCTTTCATTTCGGACAGTCAGGTGTTACAGCCTGCAACGTCCTAATCTAACCTACGGAATTAAAACTCATGATTCCCGGGTTCTCAGCTATCTCTGCCAAACGGTGTGTCCACTAGGCTATGGAGGCAGGATCACTCATCAATACAGAATCATCAATACATTTATTTTATCATTAGAAAAGAATATCATTAAAACTATCAGGCCTTTGAAACATAGGATTAAAAACTCATTTGATGTAAGCCGATGAAAGCTGTAGATTACATACGCGGTTGGGGATTAAATTTTGGATTAAAAGTATTTGGGTTAATGTCAATAGCTTTTATGATGTTATTAAACTCTGACCTGTTAAAAATCCAAATCTATTACTGCAGTTAAAGTACTGTACCCAAACTGAGATAACGATAGCTAATGAAGGTTTCTTCGAATAATTTTACATTCATATAAGACAACTTCTAAAAGCTACAAAACTTTATTTTTCTTTAAATCGTGTAACTGTTAACCGATACTCCAGTAGATTTGTTTCAGCCAATTAAATCAAGCATCCATATCAGATTTCGGGTAGAGGCCGAGAAAATCGAATTACTTTGTTAACAAAAAAACAATGTTTTCTTTATCTCTTTTGTGCATTCACCTTAATTCACTTATTCGATTATGTTACATGCATCTCAATTTGTATGATTGCGATACAGTTTTATTTGAAGTATTCGTATGCTTCACATCTGATAAGGAAAAGCAAGTTTGCTATAGTACCGTTAATTTATCTCGCAAAAAAAAGTATTTGAGGAACCCAGCTTCGAAGACTGAGTAAATACCTTCCCAGACCTATATTTATTTAATGCTCAACCTATAAATCAGTATATTACCTCAAGACCGGCTGTAACTCAGCTGTGAGAGTACGCTCAATTGCCCCTTGCATCTTGTATGAACTTGTTGTACTACACTGCGGCCGCCGAATTTATGTGTCGGTTCATGCTGCATACTTTGGTTGCAGGGCATAAAGGGGAATAAATAATATACAAAGCTGAGGAATAAATAATATACGAGGATAGAATGAGGCTAGACCATCGCACCGTCTCTTTTGTATTTTTTAGATTACACTTATATTTTTGTAGTTATATAAATACAAAAATTGGTTTTATTATTATTAGGAATTTAGGGATTCCAACTTCCAATATTTAACAAATAATCTGCTTTTAACTGCTAAGTAATTATAACTTACACAATTGTACTTTCTTTCTCTCTGTTTTGTAATCGTCTTTTTTAAAAAAAACAGGAATTCAATATAAAATAATTTAGAATCTTAGTATAGTAATTGTTATTATTATTTGGGCTATTCAAACTATCACAGACCTGCAGTCATCTCGACCTAAAAGATATGTTGTAACACACTTCCTTTGAAATTTCATCTTAAAGTATGACACTTTACAGAAATTCGAGAACCTGCCCAACTCTATTAATTAATATTATTTGGGTATAAGTGGCCCATGTGAATGTTGAATAAAAGGTGATCGGTGTCACTATCTATATCTTTTGCATGAATTCTGCAAGTATAGGAGTCACTTAGCTTCATTTTGTGCTTTCAGCGTGCAGTGTCCAGTCAGTCCATAGAATAGCCTTGACTTAAGTTTACTGATAGCATTTCAGGTTTGCTTCTTCGAATAGGCTTTTATTAGCGCTTTTGAGTGAGCCGCCTCAGGTTATTCTAGCCAGTAGTTTAAAAAGTCCTCAAGGAACTTCCGTTTTAATTATAATTGTTAGTACCCACTGATTTGCATTGGATCCGTTTGGTAGTTACAACTAAACTTTATATAGCTATGCTATTCATCATCAGCTCATTAAACGCCTCCACCGAGCGGCACGAGCCTATAGGGTGTATACGCCTTAGTCGTCCACATGAGCCCAGTGCGGGCTGGACGACTTCACGCACAACCTTTGAATCTCTTCGCAGGCGTGCGCAGGTTTCCCACGATGTTTTCCTTAACCGTAAGAGCGTCGGAAAACGTACATATATTTACGAAAATTCGAAAACACATTGGTACGTAGCGAGATTTGAACCTTAGCCCTCCGAGTAGGAAAGCAATAGTCCACATCCATTGAGCCACCGACGCTCACAAATGCTATCCAAATGTTTAAAATTTTCAGTAATACCTTGACCTTTAGATTATTGATTGAGTTCGTTGCAAATAATTAATTGATTTTAAAATAGAAAGAATGGTAACTCAAATTAATTAAATTTTCTTGGTCCTGTTCTTGGTTAATTTTCAAGTGATAAACTTTTACAATACTTTATTGATTATAATGGAACTTGTCTTTGAAACTTGAATGTCGCAAAGACATTATTTTTGTCAATAAATATTTAAACAAAGTAAAATTATAATACAATTCGTAACATTTGTAAGCCATTTTATTCGATTAACTTTTAGAGTCAATCTTATTAAGTATGATCACTTATTTATTAAATAATACACTGAGTAGTCTTTCAAATACTGAAGAAATCAACTTAGTAGTAAGTAACGATTCATTTTTCAGCATATTAACCGAACAATATAGTAACCACAGCTCTAATTTCAGTGAAGCCAGCAAAACTAGAACACTTAACCCGCAAAATTAACTCTACTGAGCAAAGTCATGACGCAATACCTCTCGGGTAACGAAATGAAAATTGAGGTAATGGTCTGCCGTAAAAAATAGAGATTAGAAACGTAAGTTTCCGTTCTAAGCAATAAATCAAGGTTAAATGTACTACATTAATTTATAATAAATCAAATCAAAATATCTTTATTCAAATAAAATATTTCACAGATACTTTTGAATCGTCAATTGTTATTTTATTTTTTTATGACTCTACCGCCGGTTCGGAATATATAGGATCGTCGAGAAGAGCCAGAAAGAAATTCGATAGTCACTTACGATTTCGATATATTGTAATTATTATTTTTTTTCTACGAAAAGTATATAAATTATAAATATTCTCGGTAATAAAATCTCACCCACTGATGAACTGTCAACACTGATGAACAAAAAGGAATGAAAAACATTACTCTGCCACTTCAAATGAATACTTTATGTAAAATATCCCTGCTTACGTACTTTACGCTAACTCGAAAATTATACACAGACTCACTTTATTTGAGTAACGCTCGGAAAAGTGACTAAGTATCTCAATTTCGTTCTAATTTAAGAATGGGCTTTTGAGTTTTTGGAGTTGTGCGATAAGTTACCTTGACTATTATTATATTTTCATAGACATAGAAAAATTTTAGTTATTCTTGCCTTGCAGAGTTGAATTTACTAATGTTCTTGTCCTACTTGTTGTATTGCCGTTCAGAAATTCGAATATCTTGTCTGCCTTCACGTTATTTTAGAGTTTTTGCCGGATTCTTTTCAGTAGATAACAACAGTCCGAACTAATGGTAGAATAAAATTTTACAGTCATAGGTGTTCTATATATAGGATTTATTATTTGCTAAAATTTGGTTCGCACAGTTCGGGAGTGGAACGATCTTCCTGCTTCTGTGTTTCCAGAGGTTTATAACCTCGGTGTATTCAAGGCCAGAGTGAATAGGCATTTTCTGGGTAAACGTGTAGCATCATAGGCCTCGTCATCGCTTACCATCAGGCGAGACTGAGGTCAAACGTAAACCCATTGATAATAAAAAAAAAAAAAACAAAACAAAAAATATTTATTTAATTTAGATGTCTCGGTTTTCTATTAACCTACAATTCCCAGGTTCATTCCACTATCGAACCAAGCTCAGCTCATACTCCATTATTGCGAAATGGAAATGACCCGTCGAAAGAAATGTCAGTCCAAATGAATCCTTTATGTTAAAATCCCCGCCAACTACGTAATCTTCACCGTCTAGAAGAGTCAAGACGCCATTTTTCGGTGAAATTGAAAAGCGAGGACTGGCTGGAAAGCCTTGTGAGGTAGGTACGTAACTCAGAACTGAGTTTCATTTGCATACCGTTGGGGATTTGAACTGATTTGTTTAAGCCATTTGATTAACTAAATATCATGACCAAGCGTATTACTAAGAGGTCATATTAAATAAGTTGCCTACTAATTTTTATTTTTTTTTATTTATTTATTTAATAAAAACTTAAACACTAGATACATTTATAATAATCTGCCAAACTGCACATGCAGTTTGTCGGCAGCAGTTCTCGCTATCATAACAAGATTGTGCTTAATATTTACTTTAAAATTTATACTTATTTCTATACATTTATTTTATCTATATATTTATTTATTTATTTTTTTATTTAATGCAGCATTGCAAACTACAAGTAGGTATATTCCCCACTATCAATTTAAAAAATATATCTGTTACTTCATATCTTTTTTTGTATATTGAAAGTACTTGTAGTAGCTACGAAATACCATGACTATGCTATATCTATGACACATAGATTAAAAGAGTAACTCGAGTTTCTTGCCGGCTCTTCTCGAAGATCCTACTTATTCCGAACCGGTGTAGAGTCACAAAAAATATGATAATAATAACAATTGACGATTCAAAAGTATCTGTAACAGATTTATTTGAATAAAGATTTTTTTCTTTCTTTCTTCTTTCTTACATAATGTGCGAAAAGTACTTATTCTGTACCTATTACTTTTTTTTCTTCCTTTCAATACGTCTTTCACAGTCCTTTTATTTACTATCGTAACAATTTCAATAACTTGGTCTAAACAGGTCTGTACCGTCTGTATGAATATTTACAAAGCAAGCGTGTATATTATGTTTCCTACGAAATAAATATACTATATCTTTGTTATGTTAAACCATTGGTTCATTTAAAATTAATTTTAAAATGCATCTGCTTAATTTACAACGTCTCCTGTAAAATCTTATATATATGTATGTATGTATGTATATGCATGTGTGTATATATAGCTTGCTGTTTTATATTCATTATGTGTCCCAATGCTGTTTTAGTATAAGTATATGTATCTACAATAAATGTATGTAGTGTGTTTTCATATTATTATTCTTATGTGTATGTTGTGTTCATTATTATATTTACATGTGCTGATTGAGTTTTGAGTGAGATATATCCCCTATTTGTCCATATACTCTTTGATAAACTTATAATATATGTATTATGTAAAGTGCGTGTATGTAGTAGTAGCAGTCTTTGAAGGTAGCCACGGAAGACCAGTGTCATGGTGTCTTCGTCACCATGGCTTTTGCTGAGTGGTATACCTGTTCTGTGTCTTTAGATTTAAGTTTTTATGTTTAAGGTAATATTGTGTACTGCCACAGAATAAATATTTCTTTCTTTCTTTCTTCTTATGACTAAGTAGAGGATGTCAGAAAGTTTTTATTATTTTAATCATACATTTTTTTATAAATGTCATTTGTCATATAAGTCTTGAACACCACTTTTTCGGTACATTCGATTGGTCAGTTTGTTATCTGGCATGCTGTCTGAATACTCTAACAATGATGTTTTCTAGAGTCAACCTTAACTGAGTAGAGACTGGAATTTCATTAGAACGCAATACCTTCCAAATTTGTATAGTAACACTGTTGCAGGTTAGTAGGTATATGAATATTTTATTTCGATATTGTATGCATGGGCGTAGTATAAGGTAAACATTAGTGATAAAACTTCTTCACGTGGTGCTCTTGTGGAAACCCTACTTGGAAAATACTTTTTAGGTATTCTAATACAATAAAATGAAATCAGAAACTAAAACACTTAAAATAAAATATAAGAACCAACCAGATCCAGAACCTTACCAAGTCATCGCCATAGCGGTAATCAGATGGATGTCGAACGCTAGGAATCATCCTACGTGAATATCATTAGGAGAGGCCTTACATGGCTTATTACTAATGATGATGGAAATAATTAACACATTGGTGTATCGTGTAGTTTCTGATAGTTTTTACTTAACTTTGATAACAAAACTGGAGCATCAGCTGCTGTTGCATATTTCCTGAGCGATATACCTGGTGTCCTTTAAATAGATCATATTCCCATTTACAGGAATAAGCTTATCAATATTCACGCTTGAACATTATTTACTGTGCCTTAAGTAAACAATAAACTAACTTTTGTTTATCAAAGTGTTGTGCAAAAAAAAAACCATAGAACCTCTTGAAATAGAATGGTACTATTGATAAAGAGATCTAACGTTTTGATTTCACTTCTGCTAATTGTGAAACATCATTGTTGCAGGATCTCAAGTAACAAATTAATTAAAATACAATTATTGGATATCTCAGAAGATTTACGCTTTTAAGGAAAACACTTGATTTGTTTACAAAAGCCGTTAATTGGATACAGATCAGATATCAGATATATAAATCTGTTAACCTTTAAGATGTAGTTCAGTTGGTTACTAATCTTATGTACCTTGTCTGAAAAAAATAAAATAATAATAATTATTATAAATAAATAAATAAGCGTTAAAATATCGGAGCCAAGTTCGGTTGTCTTGTTTTTAGGAACTGACAACTTATGGGGCCAGTATAGGACATCTTTATATGACACCTTCATTCTGCCATTCAAACTAACCTATTTATACCAATCAACAAATTAGTTCCCGAATCGCGCGAGAATTTCACGCTCAGGTATTGATTATAAATTTCATTAGCTAGCAGTATTAAATTTGAACGAATCAGTAAAAAACATTGGTTAAGCAGTAACCAAAGCAACGCTCCTAGAAAAAATCCAAATGTAAAGGCGTAAGTTGGAAAGTGGGTATTTTTTCTGACATTACACCAAGAAAGATGTTTTGATAAAATACTTACTTGGATTTATGGCATGTCCTTCATCAACCGTGTGAAGTGATAAGTGGAGCAGTAGGATGAGAGCAGTTGACGTCTGCAAGAAACAAAATGGCGCATTAAAATAACTGTATCGATCAAAGAAGTACAGATTCCAGTTCTACTGAATTAATATTAATTATAGTTACGAAATAGGTACTAATAAATCTACTGTGCCCTCATCCCGAAACACAGAAATGCAAAACACCAACCAGGAAATTTGCAATATTGAGGTCCATAAGGTATGACATATACTATGCTATAAAAATATATTACTCCTTTTTAGTACCCGTGGCCATATTGTTCTGGAAAAATTTCTAAAGATAACACGTATCATGGTATATACTTGCGTGGATTTTGATTAAAAACTTAACCCGTTATTAAACTCATAATACACTTTTTACACGAGTCATTTGATTTAGTTAATTTTTATAGTTGAAAATATTATTAAATTGTTTGTATTATGGATGTTATATTTCTGAAAGAAACGATTTGATTACAAAATGCAATATCATTAACATTAAACTTATTACCTTTTCATAATTTAGCTTAAAATATTTGCTTTAATTACAATTAATGAATAATATCTTCTTATTTAAAGCTGATTACACCCTGTATCTGTCGTGAAAGCGCAAAAACCCTTAGTGGATATTCGCCTTTACCGGCTTCATTTCATCAACTCCCCGAATATGCGTACAAAATAGCGTTCCGTGGCTGCTACACGTACCTACGTGTTGGGATACAAAATTTTCCACAATCCGTTATCTGAGCCTGTTCATACCGTGTGGGCGGGGATATATCTCAGTGAACCGCCATTCCGCGCATTAGTTCAGATTTCAGTTTTATCTTGTTCTGTGTGCTCGGTTGAAAGACGTGTGCGCGAATGCGATACCATTTTAAATGTTTAAAAACGGAAATGTGGTTGGCGAAACTAAAAAGAACGTAGTTTTGAAAGGAAAGAAATCAGGAATATTGATTTTGCTGACAAGAAGGTACACCTTGAATATATTCATGACTCTCACGTCTAAATAATTCTCAGAACATGCTTGACAAAGATAATCTCCATTTTGCACCAAAAATCCTTGTCCTCCACTTTTCACAATTACCATTTGCAAGTTATAAGTCCAACAGCCCGAAAGACGCTACGCTTATCAAGGCTGTAAAAAGTTTTCAAGTGCGTTTTTATTTTAAAATACACCTTATATTTCATATTAATGCAGGGAATAGTCCATGTTCTTACCAAACTGATTAGAAAATGTAAATAAATAAATATCCACTGACATTCACACAGAGCCATCTGGCCCCAAACTAAGAATTAGCCTGTAATATGGAAATTAAACAACGGGCAATAACATACTTATAATAATATTTTTTTATAAACCGACAGCTTCGTGCACACAAATGTTTTTACTGCCCAAGGTTCGAACCCGGAACCCTTGGTGTAATAGCGGAACCTTTCCTTTCATAATGTTAGCGATTGCTCCGGCATCCGAACCGAATAAGAGTGAACTCTAATAACATTGCAAAGCCTTTGTAATACTATGAGCAAAATGCAGTTTTCAGCACTGTTGTTTCAAAACGTACAAATAGCTCAAGCCTTAATTATTAAATAATCTGTTAATTAATTTCCAAACCAATATAATCCTTGTAGAAGGTAAGAACTTAATCACCGAATTTAATATAAGATACCAAGCAAACGCTAAACATAATATAATATGCAAAATACCCTATTTAAGTTTATGGAATCTTAACATAAACGGATTAAGGGCGGGGATTAAGATTTGTTAGGGATTAAGATGAGACAACGTGTAATCCCAAATTATATATAATACTAATATCATTTTGGTTAAGCCTTCTACATGTATTAGTGAGCCTTCTGCATGTTGTTATTGGGTGTATATTAGTATAATGTAGTGGTTTAAGTATACCTTTATATAAATAATGTTGTAATAATCATGAGCGTCGGTGGCTCATTGTGGTGTGGAATATTGCCTTCTGATCTGGAACGCGCAGGTTCAAATCCAGCCAGAATTTTCGAAACAACATCTACTCTTATCCGACACTCTTACGGTGAATGAAAACATCGTGAGGAAACTTGCACACGCCGGTGATGATACTCAAAGGGTGTGACACTTTTGCTGCCGCACTAGCCAGTTGTTTGACTCAGTTCCGAGTTGAAAGTGTTTTTGAAATTAATAACTATTTATCATGCCATGATATTCGTAACCGCGTTCCCATTATTTTGTAACATCTTAGCACCTACACTTTAATCACAATTAGAAATGTTTTATTAAAACTGACATGTAGTCACTTATCATCAAGTTGTTATTCATCACATCATCATCATCAGCTCATTAAACGTCCCCACCGAGGGGCACGAGCCTACCCGTATAGGGTGATTAGGCCTTAGTCGTCCACGCGGTCCCAGTGCCGATTGCACACACACAACCTTCGAATCTCTTCGCAGGCGTGCATGAAGGTTTCCTCACGATGTTTTCCTTCACCGTAAGAGCGTCGGATAACGTACATATTTTTCGAAAATTCGAAAATACATTGGTACGTGTCGGGATTTGGACCTCAGCCCTCCCGGTAGGAAGGCGACAGTCCACAACACTGAGCCACCGACGCTCTTGAAGTTGAAGTTGTTATTGGTTATTTTTAAGCAAACCTAACATTTATTTTGTTTAAATTATAGCCTTGTAACATCTTCCAAACATAATCATAATATTATACGTTAAAGCAACCATTAAAAATGAAGTGTTATGCCAAAATATTTTTTATTTACGTCAAGATAACACGCTTTGTTACTTTCTTAAGGCCAAGTTTAACAAGTAAGATGCCACAGTAGAACGTGCCCGAAATACAAGAGCCTATAACAAGGGACAAGCAATTTCCGTACCGTGGGGTGACTAAGCAACATATTCCAAAGTCAGTGTGACCCGTGATCTTGAACAACTTTGGTGTAACTAACGTTACGAAACACTAATTACGCCGAATCATTATAAAATTATAAATTAAGCCCTGGTATGCTGATCGTTAATTTACGCAAGTTTGCTTTTGATAAGCCTGATATTGAATTTCATCACATTATCTGTTTTAGAATTGAAGTTTTCAAAGCTATAATATACTTACATACATCAAAACTAAATTATAAATATTTTGCCTATATAACGACCCGGGTACTCCAATGCTCTCTGGTATTTAAAGCTTACATGTGCGACAGTCTTTATCTTCAGATGAGCCGTTGTTGGCTTTCTACGTCATAAAAAATAATGACTTATTTTAGAACAACCCGGTCCTCATCTTTTCGTAATCAGTCTCTAAAATCCACCAATTCCTAATTGTCTGCCTAAGGGGTGGAAATATTATTACTGAATCTATATAGCGCGCTTTAATTATTTATCGCATTTCTTAATGCTATGTGATAATTTATTTATTTCACTTTTGCAAAACTTTTGTAATAACTCCATTGTATTAGGTCCCCATAAACACATTCCATATCATGAGTAAAATAATAGATAATAGTAAAATTAATAGGGAATGGATGCCAATGATCATCAACCTACTTCGACTAGCTATTACTCGTTTTAGCTATACATATCTAGCAATTCCGTCAAAATCAGTTATCAAATTATTTTAAAAATAGTAAAAAAAAGTACTTTTATTTTTCAACCTTATTTTAAAATTTTTAAATGATTATCATCTTTTATTGCCTTCTTCTATTTTATTTTATTTTTTAAAGTGTATTTTTAGTTTCAATTCATTTGATTTTTCATTTCTTTCAACAAGTAAGCGTTTAGGCTTAAGTTAGCTGTAAGTTATAATTATTAAACTGTAATTACAAAATTTAAAAAATCTTATAAGTGTACAAAAGCTGGAATTTTATGTATTGACTGATGTTATCTACTGATATTCAACTATATACACCAACAACAATTGTAGGTACATTTTGGAACATTATTCAATAGTTTCTTCTAATATAAGAATAAAACTCTTATGGTCAAACCACAAACCCGCTCGTTAAGTAAATACTGACATGTTGTGTGATTCATTACTGCGTGTTCAGAAGTCAGTTATTTTCTTTGTAGTAATATTGACTAGCGAATAAACATTTGAAGCAAGTATGTTTAGCGCGCAACCTATTTATGTTACCTAATTACCAAAGGTAAAATGGCTTTTAATTTATTAAACAAATAAATGACACGGATTAAGTTCATGATAATTTTAATCAAAAATTATCTGCTGGCAAATATAAAGTTTTTACAAAAGGTACCTCGTAACCCTAATGATATACTTTAGAGTAGCAGTTCAATGGTGCGTGACCAGTACTAGTGAAATAGTAATGTTATAAATTGCCAACAAAATTTAATCTGTTCTGTGGAAAACGCTATGCTGTCTGCTTATGACTTACTTATACAGTAAGAAAAATGCGTTTACTTTATCGTATATAAATAAATCATCGTCATCAGCCTTTAACGGCCACCACATGGCACAGGTTTTCTCGCACAGCATAGCTATGGGTGGTAACGACTACCATCTAAAAGTTAAAGCCTACACCCTACATAGCGGGGAATCATCTTTATTTTCAGACAAACAAGAGATTTAGCTGTAATGAGGGCATTACTAGGGTGTAGAGGTTAAAAAACCAAACGATTCCCCGCGGAATTCAAATCCATGACTTCCGGGTCACGCAGGCGAACTTTGTGCCCACTAGACTACGAAGCAGTTTTCACACACGCACACACAGTTTTCGAAGAGGTCTTTTCTTGCCTTGAATACAATATTTTATCTGACAAGCCGACATCGAGTAATTAAAGAGTGTTATTCTTTATAAAATAGCTACGTATTAGGGATAATCCTTAACTCTGAAGTATATTATTTTCCTCATAATTACCTTCACTGTACTATTTCAATAGAAATTACCTCACATTGACATGATAAGATACGTTTCAAGTTGTTAACAAGATTATTTGGTTCTTTCTGAACTAAGCAGCGCTAAGCATTTGTAAGGTTTCCTTACAGTGTAGTGGTGTAATAGTGAAATAGACAAGAAATACATGGTATATGATTTTAACTAAAACGACATCTCCCTGCTAGTCTAAATCTTCAATGATATTACTATGTATAAGGATTAATAACAAAACCTGCTGGTCGGGTCTAATTATTATACAAGCTCTTAATATTAGAAAGTCGACCCTACATTTTGTAACCACCCTTATGGTTTAATAGTCAAGATGGCGGATGTCCAACAAGACCTTTTAATGTTGGAGTAGACCTTGTTCAGTAATAATTGAACATTTATAAAAACATGCGGGAAAACACAAAAGAAAGTAAGAGAGCGCTTCGGAAAAAATGGGCCGAAGTGATACCACAGCCTTAAGAAAACCGGCGTAAAACAACGCTCTGCATTGTTTTACAGGGTACGTGGGGTTATCGGATGCCTAAACACCCCTTTCGGTGGCGCGACACCTTGCGAAAGGTTGGATGAGAAAAGCGTAGGATCGGTATCTGGTGCAAAATGGGGAGACCTATGTCAAGCAGTGGACTGCGATGGGTTCTTCTTCTTATCGAGTCGATATGGATTCACAAGTTAAATATTGTAATGCGACAAATATTTTGCCACATTTATCACCTCATCAGCATAGCCTTAGACGCCTAATTGCGATTTTCGATAAAAATATTGCGACTCCTGAGACGCGGCGGATGCGAAGCTCTCGTGTACAAAGGATGCCTATGGACCACCATGCGTCGCACAGCGATGGGTTGAAGAGATGCAATCGTTGCTATTTAGGAGTATCGAGTGTCAATTGGTAGCGACATTACTTACCATTGGGTAAACGAGTACATGGTTCACCATGTACTCGTTTACCTACCTCCGAAGTTAATAAAAACAGTAATTCTGCTTACATGCTTAATAATTCATTCATGAAGTTGTATAATGATTGAGGAAGCTTTTGCCCAGCAATAGGGCTTCATGGCTAGCAAAGTCGTGATAATATATACTTATATATAGATACTGGCGTTTGCCAGCGACTACGCTCGCTTTTAATTTGAGGTAACACGGTTCCACTTTCCTGGTTAACAATATTTAGCGTTCTACCTTAAGCATTGTGAAATGATCCATACAAACTTCCAACCCCCATTTAGGAGGAGGGTGGGGGGCTTAGAATTAGTAGTAAGTAAGTAGCCTGTGTCATCCTCCATCCCTTCAGCTATGTTCACGTAAATCACGTCTACGAGTATTCGTCTTTCCGTTTAGCCGTGAAAGATAGGCAAGCAGACACATTTTCGTATTTTTAATATAAGTAAATATTACATTTGTATTTAACAGTTGATTATACTGAAACCACAACTTCCGATACCTGGTTCATAAATCAAAGAGATAAAAAGTTAATTACTCCCAATCCATATCTGTTGATCTCGCTAACACATAATCTATAGTGCCCACGAATTACACGAGCATAATCGACAAATATTTGTTTACCAATTGTACTATCTCCGTTCATGAATATGCATAGCAAGTAAATCAAAGTTGATATTGCTTGACCATCGTATATTCTAGAAATCTGGACAACTGACCGATATCCAATTCACGTAAAACCCCTACATCCATAACATATGAGGAGTCGAAGTGTGCAGCTGAGATAAGACTGCGTCAGACCGTGGATGGCGAATTTCCATTGTACAGCTTAGGTATGGTTAAACGATTATTTATAGATAAAACTTTGTAAAATTGAACCGAATTTTATTAACTTTAGGTGACGTGCTCTTATTTTGTTGTTGCCCTTTGCAAACTAGTATGATTATTACTGAAATAATTTTAAGAATTTTACTCTAGATTAGAGCGCTTGGTATGGAATACCATATTGAGTCGATTAACTCAAGCACATAAAGTTTCATTTACGCCTCTAAAAAATTGTAGCTATCTACTGAAGTTAAGGTATTTAAAACTATATAGCTGCAAAAGCTATAACTGAACCAAGAAAAAAAAATAGTTTGAAATTTTCGTCCTCGAGTCAAATGAAATCGACAATAAATACTAAGTTTATATTTCTTCACACTTCACCTATTATTTTAATGCTGACTTTTACTCACTTGCAAAAGTAAGTACTTACTTAGTTAAGTAAATACAAAAGCTACACTAATTTTTGTCGGCGACCCTAGAATCAAAAGCTTAAAATTGGTATGACGTAATCAAATTATATTGGCCAAAATAAATAATATACATTTTAAAGGCACATACTATTTAAATTGTTGTTCAATTAGAAAAAGATACCGTTACTGGAGACTTTGCGTATCAATTAATAATGTTATATTAAAATTACAAAATCAAATAAACTTATTACAAATAAAAGCCAGCTTACCACAATCGTCATCAAATCCAATGTTAAAGAACCTACCATTAATGGGCTTTAATCACAAACCCATGACCCTTATTCATTAAACGTCAAGCTAAAGCCAATGATACCCCTTTAATACGATCACATATGCATCGCCAGTTCTTTGATCCAGGTATATTTAATTAGAAGGCCCTACCACTTATATATAAAAGAGCTTAAGCGAGTTTTAAAGAGCCGGGAGATATTTCTACCAGTAAGCCGATTAGGGCCGATTACCACAGTCCCTGACAGTTACAATGGGATACAAAAATCCAAATCCGAGATATAAGATCGGATTCTATAATGCTTACACGATGTTGCCATCAAAGAAGTGTTGATATAAATCGTCTTGTTATTTATATTTTGATCTAAAAGGCATTGTTTGCAGTGAGATAAATTCTAAAATTAGACTGAGTTTTCCATCTTATTTATTAATTGTTGACCATGCCAAGCTTCTAATTATACTATTATCCCATTGATTAAATTTTCGAATATTATCGTAACCATACTAACATCTTCTAGCTTGTACCAATCCTGTCGTACAGGGCCAGTTTATAGTAGACTAACTCTTTGGTTCCCCGTACTGTCTTTGTTCTTTGCTTTCCTTTGCCATCTTCTAAGTACATCTCTCGAGTCGTTGATCTCTATGGCTCATGATGGCTCTTAAACACTCTTAATACAAATTCGATTTTGAATGAGGTCTTCTTGCTGGTGTTGATTATTCATTGTAGCTAAAAGGGTGACCAATTTGTCATTTCTCAAAGTGTAAAAATCTCTCAAAATTCTACGTACAGTACACATTTAGTAGGGCATATAAATGTGTGATACATTGGTGTAGAGGAAAAATTTTCGAAGTGCGATAAATGCTAATCCAATCCAATCGAAATAATCGCCCGTCCTTAGCATGTGCCAGTATAGGTCGGACGCCATGTATCATCATGTTCATCTTCGTCACCCATGTTACTCATAATATGGTTAACTGTGACCCTTTACTTTGCACCTTAATAGTATTAACCATAAGTGTGATTTAATTAAAATCGTTCTCTTGGCATGAATCAGACTAACTTGTTTACGTGGCTGGAAATTAACGACAGCTATAAATTGTAAATTGTATGAGACTTCCGATAATAAAATATGTACAGTGTACACCTTGCAGGTGAACACACGAAATCGCTCTAATACACCTACATTTATGTAAGAGGATTACATGGTGTCGACTCGTATTACTCGGCTGGCGTGATTCGATTCTTGCGGTTTTCCTTTTCCTTATAAAATTACAAGTAATCATTCCGTCATTAAAATAAAATGATGAAAGAAGAGACGATGAAGTGTGGTTCGTTATCAGTATATATTTTTATTTTATCAGAGATAAATTCAAACAATAAGTCTTGCATAAATTTATTACGAGCATTGTTTCTATTTAACATCCCAATTGTTTAGTGAACGTTGGCCAGTTGCCAATGAAGACATTAAGGCGAATAAAATAACATATTGAATATAGTGCGTGTCCCTCCCTTTAGGCCAGAATAAAGAAAGATAAAGATTTGCTTATTACAATACCAATAGGATGATCATAAGTAAGGGATAAATTTGACATGGTTTCACCAAGAAAATATGAATTGTGACAAAATCATAACTATACAAACACTGATATTATATGTAGACATATGGTATCGTCACGGTCCTTAAGTGTTCGTTAATGTTTACATTAGAACATAAAGCAGTCCCCACAATCACAATCATCCCAATACATTGGGAACCACAAAAATACACTTACCCATAAGGAAGATTTATCGCCACTGATAGCCGAGGCTGATACGAACGTATTATTCCGGTATTTCACCAATAACGGAACGTGAAAATATCACTGTTTTTCCGCAGTAAATAAAAAGTTTCGCATCGGAAAATACAAACAGCGTTCTTCTGATTTACAAACACCAAGGAAAGAAGCCAGCCCGATATTTCAACTCGTAATGGAAATTTCGCCTGATCAAAGTGGTTGCAAACCCTTAAAATGCTGCCAATTTGTTCCTTTCGTTCAATTTGCGTTGAGATATCAACGCAAATGTATCACATGTACGCGTGATCGAACATGAGGTTACATATGTTTGGCATGTTAAAAGTATTCCCAAGTGCTCATAAGTAATTGGAATATTTACATAGTTTTAATTTGGTAAACTTAAATCCTTTAAGACCTCCTTAATGTTTAATAATATAATCGCAATTATGCTATGGTAAGAGCAAATTAGAATGCAATTGTTAATAACTGCACTATTTTTGCAGGTGCCGTAAAAGGTGGCTTAGTGAGAAAACATAAGGGGATATTCTAACCTTAATTATTAGGTTAAACCTAATAGTTATGGTTAATTAATTATTAGGTTTAACCTAAATAATAATTAAAACCTTAATAATAAGGTTAAACCCAACCCTTTATTCGGTGTAATTCGACGAGCCATTTGGTGTTGTTGTTGAGAGGTCGACTGCAACACCAAGGGTTCGATCCCCGGGCAGTACAAACATTTGTGTGCATGAACAGTCTGTTTGTAATGGTTTGGGTGTTTTCTATGTATAATATGTATGTATTTACAAAAAAAAAAATGTAAATAAGTATTTTTATCCGTTGTTTAGTTCCCATAATACAGGCTTCACGCTTAACTTGGCGCTGTGTGAATGTCAGTGGATATGTATTTATCATTTATATTTATTTATTTGTTAGTAACTGCTATATCCTACACGAACACCGAGTGTGAACACACATAAATTATATTATTTACTTGTACCACTGATGTTGTTTATAGATAAAAACTTGATCAATCATCTCGTTGCTTCAAATTGAGAAAAATACTCGGAACGCCCAAAAAGTTGAATCCCATCTACATAAAGATCTCTGGGGACACGACACGTTCCGGGGTATTGTCACCGCAAAGTAGTTGGACTAAGCCTTCAATACACTGAGGATTTGCGGCCACGCTCCGAACGAACTGTGCTGGTAACATTTGAATTTTTAAGATGAACAACAACCTTTTTCTTCCACAATGCCGAGATAAATTACGAAACTTTTTATTTGGAATGTCGTCGTTTTTTACACACAGTGCCTCGAGCTTTCCTAGGGCTGTCTCAAGGGGTCAGAGACATTTAGATACAGGAGCGTCAAATAAACATTTTAGAAATGTGATGCAATTATTTGTAGTAGGTACTTGTGATTCCTAGTGATTCCCAACAAACATTTAGTTCGCATTTATATAACATTACATCATTATTTGTTTGCAAACTTCAACATTTTCTTTTAATTGAAGTGAACATAAAACAGGTTTAAAATTCTATTGATAGACGAATAGAGTGTGTGAGTGACCGTTTTACTTGGATCAAAAAATGCTAGCGTCTATGGGTTGTGTCAATGCATTTTAATCACTGTTTGCCTATGTATTAAAAGCTTACGATGTGCTTCATAGAAGAAATATATAAGTAGTTTATTTATATACATAGTAATAGACAACTTTAAATATGTAATTTTTGATAAGTTCATAATTTAAATTTACCTAAATTTCTATACAAACCAATGTTTATTAAAATATCAATCCCGTTTATGTGAAACTAAATCCCATTTTAAGCTAAATGTAAAATAAACAGTTATGTAAATAGCATGTCGGTCCTGAAAAAACAAAACATGTACACATCATATTCCAGCAGTCTCATTAATAACGGTAAAACATAAACACCAACTTACCGTGTAAATTTCGAATTAAAAAATAAAGTTGAAAAATATTTGAAGCACGGGAGAGTTGAATAACAAACGAGGCAACTTGCAGCGAATATATAACGCTGGTAAATTGTTAAAAAGTTTAGTGGGGGGAAATTAATGAGTCACATAATTTATGCAGATACCACATGAAAGTATGTAGGATAATGTAGGTGGAATGGAATATTGCAGTGGTTATGAAAACAAGCGATGAAATTCGTGTGTTATTTATATTCGTTTAAATATATTTTCAATCAACAAATAATTTGTTGGTACCGTCTTTGACCAAGCAATATAGCTTGGTTTTTATACAATGTATAAAACATACTTTTTTTTAAACAACCTACTTAAAAAGGTTAGGCCCCATATAAACTTGCAACCATTTTATCCTTTTATGTGCATGAACATGTCTGTATGTTATGGTCTGGGTGTTTCCTATGTATAATATGTATGTATTTACAAAAAAATAAAAATATATATGTATGTTTATCCGTTGTTTAGTACCCATAATACAGGTTTAACGCTTAACTTGGGGCTAGATGGCGCTGCGTGAATGTCAGTAGATATTTATTTATTTATTTCATAGGTTCGGTTTGCGAGGTGAGTTTAATCAAGTCAAACACTCAGACAATCAATCAACAGTCTACTGCAAAAACAAAAGACATACAACAAATCAGTAGTAAATATGCTACTTAAAAGTGTAGCAGTAGGTACTACTTCATTGTGATTTTCACCAGAAGCAAACCAGACTCATTTCAATATAAAATGGTCTTATAAAAATGTAAACTATGTTTAAAAAGCAAAGTTCTTAGCTTCCTTTACACTTCGAGTTGGGATAATTCTAAATCGCCCGGGAGTCAGTTGCGCGGAAGCTTTCTAAAGAATTTTATTTAAGTTTTCCGCGGATGGCTGGATATTAATTAATAACTTTGTATAAAAAGGCTTAGCTTAAAAATATGTATACATAAATGCTACATCCCAAAGGTCAATTTTGCATAGTTTGGGGCAAATTAACACTGTTCATATGTATGAGGATATTTCTACTTAGTTTAGCAATTTAAAAATGCTAAAGCGATCAAACAAATCTACGTCTCCTGATTGTGACAGAACTCGTAATTATTTATCTTAGATAATACCGCAACGCATAGTATCTTAAATTTTTGTCTGGGGAATGTAATTCCTCATCCCCGCGGCGTATTAGCATAACAAGAGATCAGAATTTGCTTCCAGTTTCCCCATCATTGAATTCCGACGGATGGCCATTTGTTAGGGCAACTTACGCAAACTGCCTTTGTTGAACCGAATAGTTCGAAATAAAGTAGTTTAAAGTTGCGACTGAAGTTATAAGGCCGCCGGAGTTTACACACGGCGTAGGTACTACTCCAGCGTATTAACAGGAGTTAGAGTGTTTGTTGCCACTGGAGCTGTTTGTAGCCTCTTTCTTTTATTGTATTTCAAAGAGAAATCAAATTTAATCCTGCTATTTTAACCTACTTAAAGAAACAAAGAAAGTCCGATGTTTAATTTATCTCCTAAATCATTATTTATCCATGGAGATATTAGTATATCTCCATGGATAAATAATGATTTAGAACCTTAGTAGGTTGAGCGAGATACAGAACCCGTTTGTCTTTAAAATTTGCCTTTATACTCAATGATATTGAATGAATTGTGTTATTTCTGTCTGTGCATACAATATAAATTTAAGTAATCAGATCACCTGATAAATGGATAACCTTAAGAAAATTCTGAAAAGATGAAAATGGTAGTGAACTTGTAAATATGTAAAGTCCTGAAACACCACAATGACAAAACCATAATTGTTCTTTTAGTTAAGATTGTACATTTGGAATAAAGCTCTAAATAGTCAAGAACAGATTGAACCCTACGGAACTTTAATAATAGGACTATTTTTTATTATTTGTATCACATACAGGATTACACTAGGAGAGGGTTCGTATCTCAAGTGGGTTGGCAGAAGTCTTATTTTTATTAAATTATTTATAAGACTACCAGAATCAAGGGTAAAACAAACTCTTTGTGATCTATACTAAATCTTACTTTATTATTATTGATGTTCTTATACAGTAAGTACGTATTATCAGTCGGTGGACTTGCAAAAAAAAACTAATGAACAATATGAGGAATTCCCTATTTATGTTAAAAAAACATTTATATCATCTGTTATCTTTTAACCAACCGCAAAAGCAAACAGAGCTAGCAATTTGATATTATAACCAACAGCCAAGCACTCACAAGTAACGCGCTGGAGCAAATTTCTTTAAAATTCAAAGTAAACAGCCGGCTGTGAAAATGGGGCCCATTTATTGGGCGCGACGAACAAACTTGTAACTTCGTTGTCATTTTCTACACAGACAATAGTCCTGCCTCAGACGAGGCTTACAGTCGTGAGAAATTTTAACGTTTCCTTGCCGAAAGCCTGTTTGCACAATTTACATAATAACAATGCGTTTTGTTTTCTTTTACCGCGAAGACTCCGGGCAGTTTTCACTTTTGCAGCGTGAAAACATTTGCATTTACAGTTGTGCTTCCATTTTTAACACGAATGAGATAGTATTCAAAATAAGTGTACTCTGTTTTTTATTGTGCAGACATTTGCTGCTCGTTACTTGTTCAGTAATATTTAAAAGAATCTTCTAATGGTTTTAAATATTTACCACACCACCTTTCCCTACCAAAGTTCATATCCAGCGGCATATAGTCACTGAGTTGTATTGGTTTAAATAATATTCCCTTACTTCCTATGTCAGCAGACCTGAAATGTAATTCTGAGTGCCGTCATTGAGTTATGGTCAACTAAAAAAGGTTTGCTCCAAAGCCATTGTCTATAAAATCTCAATATCGGATAACGAACTTGCAAATACATCATCATCAGCCCATTAAATGTCCCCAGTTCTCCACCGAGTACGAGCTTACCCGTAAAGTGTGAATAGGCCTTAGTCGTCCCAGTGCGGATTGGCCGACTTCACGCACAACGTTTGAATCTCTTCGCAGGCGTGCGCAGGTTTCCTCACGATGTTTTCCATCACCGTATGAGCGTCGGATAACGTACATTTAATTTCGAAAATTCAAAACACATAGTACGTACGTGGCGGTATTTGAACCTACGCCCTCCAGATCGGCAATCAACAGTTCACATAATTGATCCACCGAAGCTCTTCACTTGCGAATACACTTTATCTAAATGTGTTTATATCACTTGAAATTACTTTCGCAATGGCGTGTATCTCAAAAGGAGCATTCATAACCAGACCCATTATCTGACCTTGACATAATTCTTTAAGTCCGTTTTCAGTTAGATGCACCACGTTTCAGATTAATACTGCAGAGAAATCTAATACTGTATTACTTATAACCGATTTATGTACTTCAAAGTTTAGAAGTTCCCAGAAAAGTATGTACTTTGCAAATTGATCTACTTGATAATGTTAATCTTAATTTATCTTGAAGGTACGAAGTTTTGAAACAACACGATTAAGGGTTTTTACTGGCACCATTTTCGCTAAACACTTTGTTAATTTGAAGATTAATTTCCCAGTATTTATCTTTATTAAAATACAGTTACCGGAATTGGGTACTGAATAAGATAAGATAGAGAAACAATGTTTGTGTTCTGTGCTTATTTTTGTTTGTACATGTTTTTTTTGTTACTGGGTATTTTCTTTATGAAATTATTTATGTATAAATTTTGTTATAGAAAATAAGTGTAATCTGCTGTTTCACCATATAGCAAACGAAGATCTAGCGATCTATTTTATTGTTGTTCAAAGCCCTCCAATGAAGGAAGTCATGGTACTCCAACAATATTTCCTTTTGTACAGCGCTAGACGTAATCACGTCGCTAAGGGCCTCTTGAATAGACTCAAGGTTGCTCAGCATGCTATGGAGAGGGCTATGTTAGGTGTCTCCCTATGCGATAAAATCCGAAACGAGAATATCCGTGGGAGAATTAGGGTGACCGACATAGCCCAGAGGATTAGCAAATTGAAGTGGCAGTGGGCAGGGTACATAGTGCGTAGAACCGATGGCCGATGGGGCGGAAAGGTTCTTGAGTGGCGACCACGTAACGGAAAGCAAAGCGTAGGCCGACCCTCAACTAGATGGACGGATGACTGGTTAAGGTGGCGGGTAGCAAATGGATGTCAATTGCTAGGGATCGTCCCGCATGTCAATCATTAGGGGAGGCCATCGATCAGCAATGGACATAATAAGGCTGTAATGATGATGATTAAAAAGCAAATAAAATAAAATTATCTGAGAGTATTTGCGCTTTTCAAAAAATGTGTTGTTTCTTTCAAATACTTGGCATCAAAACACAATCATGATGTTGTGTTGAAAAAACTAGGACTCCCGAGTATCTTTGTTCAGAGACTTTGCACACGTGCAGGTGCTTTTGAACTTGGACTTTTAACATCCTAACGCCATCATCATTAAGTTAAACATCAAAACCTTAATATAAGTTATAACACGTGTATACAACATAGTAGGAGTAAAAGCTTGAAAGCTAAAACATGCTTAGCAAGGGTAAGTGTCTTGGGATTTACTGTTTAACAATACGAGTATAATAACTACATTGTGCTACAAAGATAACCTTACTTGAGTGTCTTATATGCTGTCTTGTCTAAAATTTAATAAATTATACATCTAGTCAACTCTATTTAAGATTTATGAGGACATAAAAAGTTTATACATGTTAAACGGATCTAAACAATTGTGGAATTCACTATTATTTTCAAAATTCATCAAGTAACAAGTTAAGATAAATGAAAAATGTTTCATGTGTTCAAAAAAAAAAAAACAATATGTAAGATTTTCAAATAAAAACTGGTAGTACTATTCAGCGGTCTAATCTCTACATAGCGATCTGTTTCAAACAACCTAAAAGGCAAAGCAAACGCACCGGTGGCACTTCTGGTGTCCCGTTGTCCCTGGCGGAGATGAACACTTTCCATCAGGTGTCTCCTTGCTCGTTGCTCCCTAATATATCATAGAAAAAAAAAAAAAAAAAAAACCTATCACAAAAAGAGGGAGTTATTAGCTGGTAGAAAGGAAAATATGCATGTTCATCAACATCACTAAACATCCCCATCGAGGGGCACAAGCCTACCTACGGGTACCCTTTAAGAAGGGTGTATAGTTCTAAGTCGTCCATGTGGGCTCAGTGCGTCCGACTTTTGAATCTCTTCTTAGGCATGCGCAGGTTTTCTCACTATATTTTCTTTCACCGTAAGAGCATCGCATAACTGTACATTTCATCATCATCATCATCAGCTCATTAAACGTCCCCACCGAGGGGCACGAGCCTACCCGTATAGGGTGATTAGGCCTCAGTCGTCTACACGGGCCCAGTGCGGATTGGACGACTTCACACACAACCTTTGCATCTGTTCGCAGGCGTGCATGAAGGTTTCCTCACGATGTTTTCCTTCACCGTAAGAGCGTCGGATAACGTACATATGTTTTTCGAAAATTCGAAATCAAATTGGTACATGGCGTGATTTGAACCTCGGGCCTCCCGGTACGAGAGCGACAATGTACATTTGGAGGGAAATGTCAATTTATAATTTCGAAAAGACATTACTATGTAGCAGCATTTAAACCTGCACCATCCAGATCGGAAGGCAACTGTCCACGCCAATGAACCACTTACGCTCTGCATGTTAACAACAAATAAAAAAATTCTTTACAAATACAATTACTTAAATTAAAATAGTCTTTATTTATGAACATTCATTGTACAATTGAAGGACTGTATTGTTTAAACTTCTCTCAGACAAAACTATTTCTTGATCATGCAGAAGTTATTAACAAGCTGTCAAAAACACGTAATCGATTGTATACGACATACGACAGCTAAATACTTGTACATATTGATGAAGTCTATGGCGACAGTATGTTTCCATGTTTAAAGAACGTTACCAATAGCACTCAGATTTTTTTTTTTTGTTTTCGAACTGACTACTGCTGTTGGCCGCAGATGGCCTTTACAGCTTCACCGGGCAAGTGGAATAGCACTCAGACCAGAACCCAAATTTAAATATAGTAGACAAAAGTGACGATAAATTAAAATAAGAAGCTGTGCTCAAGCCAAATCGCCTCCTAAAGCCACAAAGGCCCCCATTGATAAAAATAGCTATTGTATGCCACTTGTGGGCAAAATCACGCGCAAGATTTATGAGTCTCGGGCAAGACGCCTTTATAATAATATTAGATGCCAAGAATATTTTATTAAACCTTTGTGATTATTGATGACACAGACAGACAGGTGTGAAGTTATTTTCCGTGCAGTACAAATAAATGAGTGCACGGACATCTTGTGTAATAGTTTTGGCGATATTGTTAATTTGGCAGTTATGAAATCAGGTTTCTGTTTTTAAAGACAGCCGGATAATTGATTTATTATTAAAATAAAACTGAAAATATTTGTTGCGGAATAATAATATTCCATAATATGTTAATGTAACAATTACTTAAAATAATCTTCATAACTATGTTAGTATACCTAATATAATAATAATTAATTGTGATATCCTTGGCTAGCTGGAAACAAGTCCAATGCTGTACAATAACACTGTTTGCACCTAGTATCACCGGGACCGTTTTTTAATAAATACAATATTTTTTTCTACACTACACACTACACAAAATTCTGCTTTAATGAATTTTAGGACCCATTTCGTGTTATGGTTGAGACGTCGGCTCTTGCACCAATAGTTTCGGGTTTAATCTCCGGGTAGTACAAACATTTGTGTGCATGATCATGACAGTTTGTATTCTTCTGGGTGTTTCTATGTATAATTTAAAATGTTTTTAATATGTAGGCATGTATTTACAAAAAAGTATTTCAGTATGTTTATCCGTTGTTTAGTACCCATACTACAGGCTTCACGCTTAACTTGGGTCTAGATAGCACTGTGTGAATGTCAGTGGATGTATATTAATAAATATGAAAGGAATATAGCTTCTTTTAACTATATTCCTTTCATATTTAATTTAATGATTAAAAGTAAAAGTTCTTCTCCTTGAACCAAAAATGATTGAATAATTTACAATACTGGTTTCATTTAAATAAAGCATCGTATTTACATTCGTATTCATTTCCTGTATCCGTAAAAGGATTCGTACTTTAAGGTTATTTTCAAAGAAACCATATCTATTACTACAGCCATTTCCTTCCTTGAGATAAATCTTCTTATCCCTAAAATCCGTTTTATAAGGATCCGCTCCTTTTTAATGATGACATTATCTAACGCCAGAGTCGACTTTATTTTAAAAGAAACTTTAGGAGGTAATATAATAAGTTTTATAAGATAGCTTATCAAGATATTTTTTTACTTTTGTACCTAAAATTTCGTCAAGCTAAAAAATAACAGACTTAATTACTTATTTTTCTGATTATTATTATTAAGCTACTAATGTCAATGAATGTCAGTGGATATTTATTTATTTGTTATCGAGCCATACTGTTAAACACAATACTGTCACACAAGCGAATTATGCTCGTCACCATGTTTTCACCGCCATCCAGAACGCATGTCATACAAGCTTACCCTGATTACAAAGCTACATGATAGAAATATAAAAAAAAATGCTTTCAATTTGAGTAGAAATCTGGAAATTACCACAATCCTGTATTTAACTTTTTTCGGACATTAAATACGAGTTAAATTGCTAAAATAAATATGGTCCATAATTTATAAATATTGTTGATTATATTAAATACGTAGACTCGACATTGAAGTACATGTTTATACAATACGATTTCAGCATACCCAACAATTAAGTGTTGAATATTCAGCTTTAACCACAGATTTCCCAATACAGGAGATGGGGCAAGCCACGTTTAAAGTGCGACAAATGTAAGCTCAACGAGCATACACTGGCTGCCAGTTTACGCTCTGTGAGACGAGTCAAGACGCACGAATATTCGAAGAAATTACCGTTTTTTTCCAAAATGCCATCCTGTGCAATTGTAACATGCCATCATCGCAATGAATCAGTAAATTTACCAAAAAATATTATAACTTTTCACAGGTAAGAACCGAAAAGAAATTGTGACACTGGGACTGCCTATAAACTTGGCGGCTTTTCCAGTCTAATTGTATATTCGGATGTCTGTGGCTTTAACCCATTAATTAGTCTCAACGTAGGGATTAACGTTTATTAACGACTAAGCCGACCGAAATGACGACGTGAAACATGTGAGATGGGTCATATTGAAGCATTATTTTAAATGGTGTTTGAAAAGCTTGTATATGGTGATAATGTTATCTTTAGATCAGATGCTAGTTCATTCCATCAGATTTTATAGAATATCGGTAGGATGTAGTGTTTTCATAATTTAATCAAACTGTAATTGACTCTTTTTCTATTCTTATTTTACTGTGTATAATTATGAAATAAAGGAGTGTTTATAAAAATAATATTTTAAAATAAGCAATGCTGTTTTTAACCAAGTAATATAAGATTTAGATTCTCATGCAGATAATGTAGGTAACCTTTTATGTTTTAGTAAGCAAAATATAGTTTATTAATAGAGTATATACAAATATTTTCATAACTCTTATGAACTGAATGTATTTTTTACCTAATAAGCCTATGAAGGCCCTGAAGTGGGCGGTCGTAGGCTAATAATGGTAAAGATGATACTTAATTAGATTTTCATACCCGTATGATAAAGTTGCCTTGTCAAACACTACGGAATAAAACCTGAACCAGAATCTATAGAGACGAGTTGAACTCTCTTAGCCTTGAAGTACTGGGTTGTGTTGCATTATATCAACTCTAGAGTAAAGTTTCTTAAAGTGCTCTGTAACGAAGAAAAGGAGCAGCGAAACCTGAAGTAAGTTTTTTTTGTTTGCGCTCTGCCAATGATGGCACTCAGCGAAGAGAAAAATGACGTCAAGAATTTCACAACTTTATTTGTTATATTATTTGCAGTGAGCGTTGATATATTATGTTATAATTATGATATAATATTGTAAAAAGTGTTTTGTTTTTAATGTATAATTTAATTTGAGTATATCGGTGTAAATTCTTAGATTAAAACGTTACTGCCATCGAGCTCAATATAAATCATATTTTTATCTTAAAAAACATGAGACCATGAAAAAAAATCGATAAATACAACTCCACGAACGATATTCTAACTGACAAACAAGCGACTACTACGCCAAATCAAAATATTTTCAAATTTTATAATAAATGACAAAAAAATTTGGTATACCGTTGAACGAGGTTCCACTTTAGGCCAATTTTGCGGCAGACTGTGTGCACAACACCAATTTATGTACGGCAGTAAGTGGCTCCAATGTGGCATAAAATTATGTGTTGTATTGACGCAACGTTGCCGTAATTACGCGACTGGTAATTAAAGTTATTTGCCGCGATGAAATATACCTACTCTGAACTCGTTGTTCATTTGCAGCGTTAATAGCTCAAAACGGTGTTGCGATTAAATTGCATTATCCGATTGTCTCGCATTTCGAAGTGAACGAAGTTAAGAAATTGTTACGCATCTCGTTTCTTGCTTCTTTACTTATATAAATGACATCTGCAATGTCCGTTGGTCAACTAATTGAAATTATTTGACAAGCACACCAATATACTCGTTGTAGAAAATGAACTTAGTATTGTTACTATTTATATTACTATTATATTTTCGTCACTTTTATTAAATATTTATTTTATTTTATTGTCTCTAATAACGATTTATATGCACAATAAATAAGCATGTATGTTTCTTGCACAATTATGTGAAATATCTTTACAAAGAAATCATAATATATGTGGCATTATGAATTAGCACACTCTTATAAACAGTATATATACAAATAGGTATCATATCGAGATCAGAGATAAATGAGTTCATATTTTTAGTTTAAATTAAATAAATATTTTGTTTTATTTCATGTAACATAAACAAAAAATGTCATTATTGAGGACAATTAATGTACTTAATTATAAAAAATATAAGCCCATGTTTTTATACCTACTGTATACATGCTGCTGATTGATTATCTATCTTTCTAAAAGACACCCGACGTTTTAATTATGGAGATTGTATGTCCTTTAATTAATATCATGATTTAAATTAATATGAGGAAAATCTTGGTGAATTTACAATCCATTTATAGATACGGTGTATGCCCATAAACGTGGAGACATGATTTCTCTAAGGATACTTTAATGGTTTCCTTAATAATGTTGGGCTTAAATATATCCTCAGAAATTGCTGTTCCAGAATCGGAATCCATAGACTTAAGTCATAAAACATACATTGTAATATATATCGAATGCTAAAGATTGCCGTAATGCTTGCAAGACTGAATGAGGAACACAATATTATTTTAGACTTGATCTGAGATACTGGTATAGGTAGTATATTATGTAGACCCTACAATATGTAATGTAAATAATATTACATAGATAGATGATTAGGATGTTAAGGGCTTGGAGTATTTAGCCATATCCTAGAACATGCTGGTTACGAAAACCTATATATATCGATAGAGCCTGGAGACATAGCAGCACGCATAAGACACTGTAGTGGATGATACTCGTAAATAATATAAATTATTTTTGATAGTCAAAACAGACCACGATTCTTAATAAAATAACTTTGAGCAGTCGTTTAAGATTATAAACACTCATTTTTTAAATTTTACATTAAACAAGATATATTAAATATAATAATTCAGAAATATTAAATTCAGTACAAACATTTGTGTGCATGAATATACATATCTGTGTGTATTGGTCTGGGTGTTTCTATGTATATATTTTTTACTAAAAATGTGTAGTCGTCTCGTATCCATATTGTGGTTATGCTTAGTTTTGGGGCTAGATGGCGCTGTGTGAGTCAGTGTATAAAGGAATACTAAACTGTAAGGCATAAAGAGCAGCAATTTTATTTTGTTTCTACATTGTAATTACCCCAAAATTATTTTTTTAGTGCAACAGATTGAATAATTCACTTTTTTTATGTAATTCAGGTTTCTTTTTATTTTGAAGTAAAAATATACTAAATAGTGCAATTACTTCCGGATTGATTCTCAGCAATCTGATTTTAGGTACCACATTGACAAAATGTTGTGTACTATTCAAATACGAGTAAGATCTTAATGTTATGAACCTCAGCCCTAGTATAGAATCAGGCCCACCCAACCCGTGGTGCACCCTGTACAAGGGCAGGCGAAGCTTTTACAACCTGTCAATACACATTGTATGAGCTGGGAAAGTTTAATTTAATACTCTAAACGTTAATAGAGGCCTCCACTAAAGAACCAAAAGTCTGAAATCATGATAATGAATCAAAGAAACGCTAACGTTCCCGAAGTTCATAGGTACACCTAAGGGTAAAAAAATCCGTGAATTTCCCTGAATAGTATTTGAGACGAGAAATATATAATAATCATATTTCGGTTTCATTATTTGACATGACCATATCATCATCGGTCAATACATTGTAAAGAGTGTCACTTAATTGTTTAAAAGTTTATAAAGACAGATGAAAATTGTGCGTAGTAAATCACGAGCAATAATTTATATTCATGTCACCTCTAGAAGTATCGAGACAAATTTTCATAATGACAAGGACATACCAACACGTGAATAACAATTGTCGCTTTTTCAATTGCATATACCAAACACCCACAGTCTGAAAAAAATATGTATCATATGTTTTTTGTCCGCTGAAATATTTATTCAAATCATTTGCGTCAGTGAATAGTCAAGTAATGGTTGAGTATACTTGTATTAATGGAGATAAACAGTAATCATGAATGCAAATATCTAAGTTTTAAGTGAATACTAAATATTGAGGATGCCTAGGCTGACAATGGAGTTTTAATTGGTAACAGAGCAAAAACAATAGTGGCCTCAAATCATCTCCTGCAATTTCAGAACACATTACGTTATAACAGAATCCCTGATAAACGTGCTGTAATATTTAACAGAACTCTTAGTAAATGTCAATTTAGAACAAACAAATTACTGATGCATAGCTATGAATAATTTAAATAATATTTGCATATGTTTGCATGTATCATGTTTATTTTGGATGGAACTACGAAAACAATTTACTAATACATAATTTAGAGACAATATCCTGACTAAATTAATCACTAGGTATATATACAAAACTTGTCGGAAGCTGTATCTCTATATTTAAAGTAAAATAAAACCGGAATTATTTCATGATGACGACATAAGTGGTGTAATTGGTTAAAATCTCGGCTATTACACCAAGAGTTTCAGGTTCGATCTCCGGGCAGTTCAAGCAATTTTGTGCATGAACATATTTGTATTGGTCTGGGTGTTTTCTATGTATAATATGTATGTATTCACAAACAATATAGGGTGAGTGATGCATGAAACGACAGGATTTTTGGGAAAGGAGGGGGGGGAGGGTTTACGCTAGACGCAAAGTCTTAAATTTCGCGGTAGTTGAGAACCAGAAGAAATTCCCAAATTCATGCCTTTCAATCGTCATAACCTTTTATGAGTTGATGTTATACCGTAAGACGACTTGTCCTTTTATTCTGTAATGTATTCCTATCTATAATCTTATAATCTATAACAAGTAAATAAAATTTGAGTGTCTGTTTGTAATAATTAAAGACATTTTTTTTTCTTTATGTATATATATATTCATTTGTTATAGATAGGAATACATTCGGAATAATAATATATTCGGCACCTACGCGCGGTTAGTCACGCGGGCCAAGTACAGATAGGCCGACTTCACGCACAACTTCCGCGAAGGTTGTGCGTGAAGAATGTGTGCGCAGGTTTCCTCATGATAATATCCTTCACCGTAAGAGCGTCGGATAAACACACATATAATTTCACACCAATGAGTCACCAAAGCTCAATGCTATTCCATTGCTATTTTTTGTCTTGAGAATTTAAACTGTATGATATTATCAGAACAAAGTTATGAAGGTAATACAATACTCCTAATTTCGTCCATTTAGCCTAACTAGCAACTGGTCAGGCAGGATATTTTATCATTAATGAATGAAATTCTCTATCGTAAAATATTTTTGAAATCTTTTAAACATCCGCCGATGCCAAAAAATTTAATGGTCCTCGCGTAACGAATAGCTTGAAAATAGTACGTTAGTGGTCATAAAAATTCATATTGTTAATGAATGAAGATTATGCCTTTTGTTTTTATTTTTAATTATAATAGCTATTAGTTCTTTCCAATGTACACATAAATAGTAAATATATGACTCAACACAATTGATTCCAGGCCAAGTAAATCTGTTTCTTATTGCTTCCTTTGTAGGTACGACAGTTCACTATAATTAAAACGTCAATCTGTTTGTTTAATCTTTATTAAATATAAGATTTTCGTGTCATTACTTATTTATATTCAGTGATCTCTTCAATATAATGCNATCACGGTCCAGATACTTAGAGTCCGGTAAAAAAGCTTTGGATATAAAATATCGCCAATATTTTTAAGACTTACGGCAGGAGTTTAAATGATTATCATGGCCAAGATGTATACATTTTACTCAGTAAAATTATCGTATTGAACAATTGGAATGAGTAATTATAACTTAGGTGCTAACTGCGAACAGACCTAACGGTCTGATGCCTAACATTTCGTATTAAAATTGTAATACATTATTATCAGCAGTCAAGTCTAACAATCTCTTAAATATTTTGGCCATTTTTGAATACTTTCATAAACTGTTGCCGCCCTTTTATAATGGACAAGTTAGTCCGAACGTTCCCGTTCAGACCAAACATTTGTGTGCATATAAATAAATAATAAATAAATATCCACTGACATTCACACAGCGCCATCTAGCCCAAGTTAAGCGTGAAGCTGTATAATGGGTACTAAACAACGGATAATATATATACATTTTTTTTGTAATACACATATATTATACATAGAAAACCCAGACCATTACACAACAGAATGTTCATGCACACAAATATTTGTACTGCCCGGGGATCGAACCCGGAACCCTTGGTATTGCAGTCGACCTCTCAACCGCGACAAACCAAATGGGTCGTCAATAAATGTCTATTGTATTTGGCTTGGTTTTCTTTTTTATATTTATTATACATGATTTATATATAAATATTTGTAACAGCATGCCAAATACATAAAAGATAAAAATATTGTTATGATATATCATTTAGAACTATTTAAAATCGTTATAAATTGTGATACTATTTTTTGAAATCAATATATTTCTAATAAGTATTAAAAAAATAATGCTGAATAAACCATTGTTCTTTTCCAAATTTAAATTTATCTATGTTATAAAAAACATTTACTAGGTGGTAGACTCGATACTGAGTCGTCTAGATAGGTACCTCCGCAATACCAGATATCGTCATGGAAACAAGAGTGTTATGAACTTTTGTTTTTCGGGATAAGGGCACTATATCTATTAAAATTACCGGGTAAAGGAAGATCCTAAGACATTGTGTTGTCACTGGTGTCGGGTGCAGTGCGGCATTGACGGAGAAAGTATAACTGTCTCTATCAGTATTGGTCTCCTTGAGTGCCGCTCTGCCATGGCCAGGCGTATCACTTACCAGTAGGTGAGCGTCTTGACCGTCCTGTACACTTATAACATATAAAAAACATTTTATTTCATTATAGGTTGACAAAAAATACAAACCTTCATATTGTAAATCCCCATGTGTTCAAATCTGAAACAACAAAACAATAATAAAAACAACCACCGATAATAAATTCACCTCACAATAAATATGTCTTTTGCGTACGATAAAGAAAACTCGAGCTCATTTCGCAAAAATGCGAGAAATTTAAGGAAAAATTGAGCGATCGCACCTGTAGTCTGATGTACAGTCAGCAAATTAATCTTTGCATGGAAAACATACTTAACCTCCTGTATGCTTAGCTCTAAATAATTTAATGATGAAATAAATAGTGTCACCTTTTACGTATGAGAGTAGATCTTGTATATATGATATTACAATCAATATATTGCTCAACTGATCGATGGGCAGAATTTTGCTGCGGATACTTTTTAAATGAATTGTGCATCTAGGTAGTTTATTGTTTATCTAAGCACTACTCCAATATGCTTTGGGATACGTGCGATTTAAAGTCTAAACAAAAATCAGCCATGAATGACAAAAATCATTGTTGAAGTACCGGTATTTGCCCCACGTGCATGTTGTGGCAATTTAAGATTATTTGTATATTGTGTATTATGTTTATATTGTAGTATAACTTAACTACTAACTCAGCTGAAACGCCCTTCAGATGAACTTCAATTATCAAGTATTGTCGACTGTCCAAACTAAATATGTAAGTGGATAACAATTTCGCAGTAACTTCTTAGAAAAACTTTACTAAAATATGAGATGACTGTGCGTATAAAGCTAACAATGATGACAATTATACACAACTGCATCTTTTGCAAACATATATCGAGTTTAGATAGTGATATTGTAGACAAGTAAGCTAACATTACTCTGATGTAAAGCTATGCTACGAATACTTAGTGCAAGATGTTTCTTACGGTGTCTTATGTCATGTTACATTTTAAGAAGACATGTTAAGATTAGGTTTTTATTGTTGACTGTACAAAACTGCTCGTTTGTCGTGCACAACACGGTATAAGTGGGGAAAAATTGAAAAGTGCTGATGACAAACAGCTGGCGAATGGTTAGCCGCGCGTTTTATCTCGCATTATTTATTTGCATTCTTTAATCTTGCTGTTTGGAATGATTTTACAATCTATGTTCTTACGCTAGCGCGCTTCGTATAAGATCACATACACCAGAAAACACGAAGTTCAATAGTGGAAGAGCCCATTATAATTTAAAAATCTTTATTTGCTTAAAAATTTAATACTAGTATTTTAAATACAAACATTTATATAAAAATTGGTAGTTAAATGCGAAAGATGAACAAATAAATGAAAAGTTATACCTATGGCATGCATTTATGGTCAGTTTATTTTTAGGAATGCAACAGTTATTTGCATTTAAAGAAAATTAAAAAATATATATTTTATCTTTTTGCAGGTAGTCTTTTGATTTATATCACGAAAGTTGCATTATAGAAACGTGTAAAATAATCATGGGTGGTTTTTTTTAAAAGTTGGCGTAGTATTTCTGAAACTCTTGGTCAGTTAAATATGTGTGAAGGATATAATCGTTTATCTCCAATCGGTAAGGTAAGGTTAATAAAGTAAATATAATGTATATGTTTTTGATTCTTATAATAAATATTATTTAGATTCATAGATAAATGTTTTATTTATCTGTCTATTTTATGACTAAAGAGCCAATATTAAAACTAAACTATACTAAGTTTATGTTTCGTCAGAAATAATTTAGCAAGGTTTAATAGCTTTTGTCAAGTTTCAAGCCCAGACATTGATCTGTCAAAAGTCACATTATTATTTTAACTCCAAAGGTTGGTGATAAGCGGATTGATTGAAAGGCAAACAGAAATTTGAATTATGTTCCCATTGACAAGATCCCCACATTCCTCCATTCGCGTAACGTTACCGAGCGTTCAGGCGTCAAAAGATGAGAGAAAATTGAAAAATGCTGATAAAAAAGACGTCCATTGCTGAAATTTAGGGTAGGTTATTAAATTCAGAGCCATAGCCGAGGCAATATCGGAAACTCATTAATAACGTTACAGGCTGCGTCTAATTTCACCGTGACTTGGCCATATTTTCTAAATGGATCAATTCTGCTGATAATATCGGTAAGCAAAAATTATTTCATTATGTTCCATCTGTTTGTGGTGATGTTTTCATTCCACCAATTAGGTGTTTTTGTTAAAATGCTCAGCCTTCGTTATTAAGTTCTTCAGTGTTTCCGTAATCAATAAATGAATGAGGCGGATTGTAATTATCTTTGGGAGCAAAAAAGGTCCGTTTGTATCAGCGATTTTGTTGTTTTTAGTTACAGCTTTGTATACTGCTGATAAGTTTACAAAGTAAGTTATTTGTCGTACTAACTCCTGTCTGCAATTTTACTTAGAAGTGGTTAGTTTGTAAAATAAATAAGTTTAATCGAAGCGAAAATAATTAGTTTGACGACTGCCTATAATCCCTTAAAACAGTTAGACTAGGTAACCAAGTAGGTGTTACTTTAGTCTATTGCAATAATGGGACGAAGTGCATTAAAAATAGCTTTAAAGTTCAATCTAAACGGTGAAAACAGTTATGACAAATTATGTTTTTATAAAAATAAATAACATAGCGTTGGAGGCTCAATGGTGTGGACTGTTGCCCTCCTACCGGAAGGGCTGAGGTTCAAATCCCACCTTGCACCAATGTATTTTCGAATTTTCGAAAATATATGTACGTTATCTTACCGTGAAGGAAAACATTGTAAAGAAACCTGAGTACGCTTGCAAACAGATTCAAAGGCTGTGCGTGAAGTCGTCCAAGCCGCACTGGGCCAATGTGGAGACTTAGGCCTAATCACCCTATACGGGTAGGCTCATGCTCCTCGGTGGGGAAGTTTAATGAGCTGATGATGATAAAAATAAATAATCCACGACATAAACGCAGGAGGATCTACTTAAATAATTTTTGATTCATCATATATCTCGTAATTGACACAGCCATGGTCGAGCTCTGAGGCATTTCAAGTCTGATCTCTTTGTTTTATAATAGCTTAAATTGATTCCAATTCAGGTAAACTTAATATAAATTACAACGTTTTGTTTCTATGTTAGTAAATTACTTTAGACTAAGGTACCTTGGTAGTAGGTACTACCTACCACAAGGTTACAAAAGATGGCGTGTCCGATTAACCTACAATACTCATTACTTTGTCGTTTTATTATGTTTTACTACTATGTTACTACCACTACAGTCAATAAATTCTTAACTGGACTAATGCCTCCTCTTTTTTTCCACTGGGAATATTTTATTGACTTCGCACAATGATGTGAAAACTATAGATTCGTGATTTGCTCATAAAACCACCGAAAGTGTTCCAAAAGCGGGACCAGCACACATACACAATTATTTCGAATGAGCGTACATTTTCCTGTATTCTGTTTTGACTTCCAACTGCATTTTTGCAGTGCGTGTGTGTGGGACTCGAACCCTGCAGGGCGAGGCCTCATACCCACTAAACCCAGCGCTCTCCTTTAGCCACATTAACAGGGACGCGGGAAGTCGGGAGTTGGGTACCAGTGGGTAAGCCTATTAGTAAGGCCCTGCAAGGGGTTGGCAATGAGAACAATATGGAATGATGAAACTTCCCGTCAGACGCTAGCCGGCTGGCTTGTGCCATAATAGTGATGAAGACGGAGTATTGCCTTCGTCTTCTACCCATTCGTCGTCTTCACAGTGGAGGAGCGGAAGGATTATCCTCTCGCTGTCTTTCAGCTGTCTCTTTATGTGAGATGGCGATCTTGCAAACTGCAACAGTATCCCATGATCTCCTGTTGCTCATCATGGCCTCAACTGACTAATGCTTCCCCTTATACATTTTACTATGCTTCAGAAGTTTCCATTTAACTTACAATCTTACTTAAAACATTTTTAAAACACAATTTAATACCACAAGATAGACCGTCACATAAAAATATTACGGGGATCTGCTCTTTTATAAAGTAATCTTACTTTATAAGCAATTCATACAGGTTAGCGGCTTTTTCAGCAGGTGCCTGACATAAAGGACTGTCATCAAGGTAAGCTCCCGGCATTCTAATCGGATGCTTATCGGGGCGTGTTTTTTATGGCCCCAACGTGATAGACGAATTGGTGTGATAGACGAATTCCGTTAAAATGCAGCGAGATTTAAATCGTTTTTGGTGGGATTGATCGTTGAACATTGTTTGTGCAGAAATTTATACGATTATATTAATACAATTAATATTCTAATAACATCTTTATTTGGTTCGCTAAGAAATGTTGTTTTGATAATTCAAGACAGTAACTACATATACTAGTTTCATTGAATTTGTTCCAAATAAAAAAACTGAATATTACACAATGACAAACTAGGTAAGTAACGTGGATAGATTGATATAATATTAATTATTGCATTAACATATAAAGAAGTAGTATCATCAGGAGTAGTTTCATACCGGATGCTACAACAGTAACATTACTAAGATACCTCCAACAAGATCTCTCCAACTTCAACTACATTTGTAATGGATAGGGAAGTTTCCCTATCAAGGGGTATATATGCAAACAAACGTAGCAAATATTTTAAAAATAGAGAAGCCTGGTCTAGTGAGTGCAAGTAACTTCGTGTCATACATAATAAAAAATATGCCAATGTAAATTCAAGTACAAACCTCTTCTTCTAAATATATATTACTCAAAGTTGACATTGACTGACATTGTAACCTATCAACGCACAGCCCAAACCACTGGATAAATCTTGCTGAAATTTGGCACGCAGGTAAGGATTGAAATAAAATCAAAACAGAATCAACGAACTTCTCAATATTTAATCTTAATCATCCATTGACGATAATGTTATTTTGACCAACAAACCAATACGTATTGCACTTTAACGTGGCATACATTGTACGGGTTATGAGATAACTAACAGATAATAAAAGGTCTATAAAACAACACTATCTAGTAACGACACCGACACTTAATAACCCCTGCATTATAGGAACATAATAAAGACAACATTGTCCAAACCCCCCCGGGTACCAGAAACTTGTGACTTTGTTTAAGTAGCTATTTTTCTGCAGCAACCGAAGTACTGAAATGAAAGTTCTCAAGATATATGCAGTTTAGCGGGTAATACAACGTAAATGTTACAGAAGTTGCCTTATTTATAAACCTAAGCGATCGTTATGAAGCACAACTTAGTTTGAAAGGTAGATTTAAGAGATGAAGCTGCTGAGGCGAACAATGAAAAGTTATATTTATTTTGTAAACTTTAAATATGATGTAGCTTCGGCAAAGTGGTACATAACTTAAAGTTTATTTAAGGCAACGGTTAAGTGCTGACTACTACTCATATTATATAAAAAAAGCATTTCCAAAATAATGTTTATGAATTTCAATTTCGTGTGTGAAAATATTTCGTGTTTTCTTACTTTAACTAAATAGCAACAAGGTCTCATGAATCAAATTGATGACTGAGGGCCGACAGTTTCTGAAGACCTCGTCTTACCAAGCGTTTTTCGGCAACTTCTTATGGCCAAAAACGCTTCTTCTTCTAAGATCGCTGGTAGAGGGGTAGCTATGTCCTACAAATAGACCAGGATAATTGTTCCCGATACACCAGGGAACTGTACTACATAAACATAGCTATTTTATACCGACCTATAAACGTATTTATCATACTTTAACAGATCAGTGTCTAATTTTAACAATATCAATAAAATAAAGAAATAAATATTAATGACATTCACTCGACCCCTAACTAAACTTTAGCCTGTAATAGACACTAAACAACTCAAAAACATACTTAAATACTTTTTCAAATACATACATATTATACATAGACTGAAACATCCAGACCAATAAAAAGACATGTTCATTCACACAAATTATTGTACTGCCCGGAGATCGAATGTCGAACCCTTGATGTAGTAGCTGACGTTTCAGCCATTTCACCAAATGGGTCGTCAACTCTTTGTTTCTCAATTAATCAAAGTCAATTTAATATAATTATTTGCTATACCCCCTATGTTTTCTGTGTATGAATACGGTTTATATAATATGATGGAGTCATTATTGAAATCGGGTATTTTCAAGCCAAATAGCGTGATTACACGGTTTCGCATGCTTTTATTGTTAGAGGAAGAAATAAAAACCATACACCGCGACAAAAGCGCTCCGAGCTCCAAACACAGAGAATATTGATTACGTATCAGCATTTGAAATGGATTGGCGATGGCTTCCCGGTTCATGTCTTTTCCGAGCTTTGATATGAGTCTCGTGTAGAGAATTCGTACATTGTGTTTATAGGATGTGGTTTTTTTCATATGATTTTTTGTTCTCATGTGTTAACAAGGCCAAAAATGTGTTCACTGATTTTTTTTTTTAAATGGATTGATATAATTCGATTTGCAAAATTATCCCGAGATTTCCAACCATAATAAAAACTCTAAAGAAATATAATGTAATTTATCGAATTACGTTATTAAATAATGGAGTGCCTACTCTGACCAAACCTTTTCCGCTAAAATAAAGAAATAATAAAACATCCACTGACATTCACACACCGCAATTAAGCCCCTACTTAAGGGTGAAGCTTGTATTACGGGTACTAAACAACACACACACAAACTAAAATACTTTTTTTTGTAAATACATACTTATTACACATAGAACCAACAAGACCAAAACAAACAGATATGTTCATGTAAAAAATGATTGAACTGCCCGGGTAACAAACCCGGAACCCTTAGTGTAGTAGCCAAAGTTTTATTCATTACACCAAATGGCATGTCATATATACTAGCTTCAGTCACAGAAGCAATGAAGTCAAGCAAATGGAATCACTCCTAATCTCTGAAATGCTTGGACCGTCGACTTCACGGATGAGATGCTGGCTATCTTTCTTGAGCAGGGTCGCGTAGGTTGCCTTGCCAAAGTTAATCCAAACATAAGCGGGAGCGGGTTATTTTATTTCGGATCAATTATTGTTGTTATATAAATAAAAAAAGAGATTGTTTTAGCGATATACAATAATTATATCGTGTAGTGCTTAATAGCACAAGATTTCAACAAAAGAGATTAGGACCTGGAAAACTGGTATTGATTGTGTTCGTAGATGATTAGTCTTATTCTTAACTTGTAGGCACTAAGTATAGATTTAAAAAATATATAAACAAACGCCGTTGATTTCATGTAGATAATACTGCCTTATACCTCAGCCATGTTGTAAGGGAAAGTTTATACTTTACTTTGAGATTTTGTTGGCTGGTTATTTTTATACTAAAATTATAAAGGCATCAATCTCTGAACGTGAATGATTAATACTTCTAGAAATCTAAAAGGCTGAAGCGTTCTTAATAGAATTAAGTGTGGAGTTAGCTGACGCCCTTAATTGACGTATAGGCTCAATTTTACTGCGGGCAAAATATACCGGTGGTAACAGTGCGGGGCACAGCTATTTATTATGAATGTCAGTAGAATCCTTAAAAACCTTGATATAATTACAGTTCTCTTTACAAAAGTTAATAATTACTTAACCGCTACCTCTTATGTCTGATGCTACCCAATAGCGATTCGTTTATGTTATCTCCTAACTGTGAACGACAGTGAAAGCGAAGGCTTAGGCAGTCAGTGCTTCAGTAAAGGTCGCGTTCTTAAATAAACTTGCAATAAAACAAAAGCAGTGCTATTTAATTGTAAATAAATTAAGAAGTTAGAAATAATTTTGTTTGCATACAGTGACGTCTTTTTATTGGTTCTGTATTAAGCTAAAAATGTTCCTTGTTAGTTGATACTATTCATATAGTTACCGTTGACAAACATAATTAAATATATATCAATAAATATGTAACTTTGAAAGAGCAACAGGTACGTTACCAAGATTTAAATATATATCAGAATCTTTAAACACTATTGTAATATGCTTTTGTGAATAATGTTATATATTAGGACAAAGTGCTATTCTTCGATCCACGTTTGATGATTCGAGAAAGTGAGAAGATTTAAATGGTTCTATTGACAAATGTATTCTTCTGATCATCAGCTTATTAAACGTCCCCACCGAGGGGCACGAGCCTACCCGTATAGGATGTTTAGGCCTTAGTCGTCAACGCACAACCTTTGAATCTCTTCGCAGGCGTGCGCAAGTTTCCGCAAGATGTTTTCCTTCACCGTAAGAGCGCCGGATAACGTGAATATAATTTTCGAAAATTCAAAAATACATTGGTACGCGGCGGGATTTGAATCTCAGCCCTCCCAGTACGAGAGTGACATGCCACACTATTGCGCCACCGACGCTTATTTAAAGACACACAATTAACTTATCATTTAGTTTTTTTTAATTATAAGAGCATAACATACAAATATTTCTATTCAAACGCTACCGCTCATGCTGTATTATGATCCCATCAGCTGTAAACGTATTGGTAGACTGCGGTCGGTGCTGAAAGCGAAGGCTTAGCGCGTCAAAGGCGCCAGCAAAATGGCCGTTAGTTACGGAACTCACCAGTGAACAAAACGGAACTAGAACCATTCGAATAATATATCGAATAGTGAAGGTGCTTTATCTAAAAATATCCCATTTTAACAGTAGCCTTTAATTTAGATAGGTCACAGCTGCAAATAGCTATAGCTATTTGGAATGATTCGTTACATTGTATGTACTGTTACGTTCGCTTGATTTTGAACACGCTTTTAATGAAAAATGAAAATGATCATGACAAATTATTTTCTTGCGAATATCATAAATGTTTAATAAAATTCTCTAGTATTTCACGCTTTCTATAAATAACTAACACGTGTAAATTAAAACAATTATGTATTTCTTATTGGTTTGTTGAAAGCATGATGTATGTTCAATTTTTATTTTGGTAAATTGAATCATACAATCGGTTGGAGTCAACACAATAATTATAACTTTGACTCGTAAGGTTGAAATAACTTTTTATTATTAAAATGTTTATTGAGTTCAACCTATGTCCAGCAGTGGACTGCGATAGGTTAAAGAGAGAGAGAGTTGAACTTTTAGTATTCCTTTTATTATTGACTGCGGAATTTCATCTATTGTATTTGATGAAATTTAATAATAATTTACGTGTAATACACTACTGTCTTTCGCGTAGTATATAAAATAGAAAATATATGTTGCAACTAACTCAACGTTTTGATGTTTCAGCAATGTGTATATATTTTTTAATATTCCTTACAAACAACAAAGTTCATGAAATAGGTGCTGTATAAGTATTTTTATTAATACTTTCTTTACTTACTTACTTACATACTTTCAGAGATCCATAGCCTAACAAAAAAAACGAAACTCTTATTTTACATTTAAGATACGCCAAACTCGTCTTCGATATTCAGAGAAATAGTCTAAAATATTACTTATTCTCTATTATCTTTGTCATAGTACTCGTAGTTATCTTAAACAGCATGTCAGGAAAATTATCGGTCTATGTAGGACTAAGTTGATGATTGTTTAATTATTAAAAATCTATACCTTAAATTCTTACATAAAATCGTTTGCGTGGATTATAACATCCGGAAAGTGATATTTGCATTGGAACGACTTTAGTTATTTATCAACCATTACAATGTCTCAAATCATTAGCTTGCCCAAACAATTAAGTAATTAAGTCTTGCCAAGTTTGAATTTAATATATAACACTGTTGTCGAATAGGCGACAAAGCGAAACTCGTAGTAACTGTGTAGGTGGAAAATTACACAGGATATTCAGTCGCAAAACTTATAACATCCACACACGCACCGTACTTAAACTGTGGCACCACTTAAAATGGTCTAAGCTTGAAGTGCTAACTAAGTTCATGATATCCTATTGCTGTATAATACATTCGTATCTTTTATGTGGCAAGAAGTATATTTTTGCGTAGCCACTAATAGAAACACACAGTTTATTTATTATCAGATGTTACACCTTTTTCATTATTTATGACCCACTTCACTGGATGTTTTAATATTAATAACTTGCTTATTTTTAAGTCGACTTCAAGCCCGGTGTTTTTAATATGAAAGAGTAATGAAGCACTAGGTAAAATGTAGCGTCAAAAGTGTTGCTGTTTCATAAAATTAAAAACTGTGAAAGCCATTACACGTTTCATTTACGATGTTTAAAACAAACTTTAAAAAAATGAAGACTCGAATATTATCGCGTTTAATTTGTTTCTTAACTCATGAAATCTAGTTGGAATAAACACACATTGAATCTGTCGTGTGTTGATATGGTGTTATACAGTAAACTGTATTCGAAACTGTTTTAATGATTTCGCTATTGGCGATTAGAGATTGCTTCGTAACAAAATATTTAGCACAAAATGCGAGAGAATAAGACTTTAGCTTTCTTACTAGCTCAGTATAAAGCTTTTTATTACTGACAACCATTATAGTTGTTGAAGATTGCTCAAAACCGCCTTTCAAGCGTGAATATATAAGCAAAACGTACGCTTTCTTGAAGTAGGGTCAAAGTCTGACAGTATTTCATTGTCTACTAAGGTAAAATACATTACTCTTATTGTATTTTTATATACTACGGAGAGTTTGTCTGGTAAATTACCATAAATATCATTTTCTAAACACACCAGTCATCTCACACTCAGAGTCCGTTCTTATGACTGTAAAATCTATGAAAAATTAAACATATTGTGTCTTTAGTAAAATACCCAGATATAGAACCATATTTTATATTATTGAAATTTATTTTATGCACTTCTGTAGCTTATTGGTTGCTAGGTTTGTGTGTGTTGCCTTCGGATCTGGAGGGTGTATATTTTATCCCGCAACGGAATAATGTCTTTCCGAATTTTCGAAATTGTATGTACGTTTTATAAATTTAATCCTCTCAGGAATTAACAGGTAATATTTTTCTCATTCAGCTACCATCAGCTAGCTCTCGCAAGTTGTTGACTCATCCGGGTTAGAAACGTTCTATATTCCGCCATGACGCGGTTTGCACTCTAGAACCACAATTGTCATCAGTCCTTAGTCGTAAGCGATCGGCCCACTGCCAATAAAATTTTTGATCTAAGCCGAGGCTTTAGTTCTTTCACGAATGTTATTATTTAATTATGTTTGTTTAAGCCCTCAAGCATTGCGTTTGTCTAAGAGATATTTATATCCATATCAATAATACCAAATTAGGTAATCAATAAAGGGTTCCTAATCTAATATGAAGCAACTGAAGAAAAAGACCTGCACCATTACCTTTTCTTATAACAGTGTAATACGATCCCGGATTCATCATCTTTATTTAAGCACAGTTCATCCTTCATTGCAAAAGGGACTACGGAAAATTACGATAGCGAAAATCTGAAGACAAAATAATAATATTTTTGAGTAAAACACATATATTATAGTTTGCTACCCTGCATTTTGAACTTATTTTTAGTGCTTTGTTTATAAATAAATTAAAAATAACATTAAACCCGTTTAAATTATAAAATAACCTCATTGAATAATATCAATAAGTTCCTAACATACAATTGTTTTAATAAACTAAGGATAAAAAGCGTGTTTTCATTTCTTTACCACGGCAAAACTAATTAGTACACGTAAACTTGTAAGTCATTTATAGTGTATCTTAAATAAATCCATTAACATATAATTAGTACGTTGTAATAATTATTTTATTCCACAATCAAGAAAACCATTACAGGCATACTTACAATACATAAAAGTCCTTAATTTACTTCACGACACCCACAAAAGCTTTTTTTACTACTGTACATACTTATCACTAACTACAACATAGTTCAGAGTGCTACGATTTTACTACGATCACATTGTTTTGCTACAACACTACGAAGAGTACGTCCGACCGTTACGACCGGCACGGTTGAACTGGCTTACGCTCGTAGTGTTCCTAGTGCTACGACACGGGAGATGATTTTGCACAAAACTGGATAGATGAGGTGTGAATTTTTCATCTCCTGTGTTTTTCTTTTGAAAATGAAGAGGTTTGGTGTTTTCGTTGTTTAGATTGGAAGAGCTTTTTATTGTAGTGGCTTCATTGTGAAAAGGTTTATAAAAAAATACATTAAGGTGAATGAATTTTATTTTATAGCATAATTTTTATGTGACGTAAAAAATATCTTCATCAACATCATCATTATAACAGCTTAATATATTCACTACTGAACGAAGGCCTTCTCAATGCTTTCACGCAGGCCAATTCCAAGCAGGTCATCCTTCACCATTTGTTTGGAGGACGGCCTACACTTCGTTTTCCGTTACGTGGACACCACTCGAGAGCATTTCCACCCCATCTCCCATTGTTCTACGCACTGTATGCCCTTCCCACTGCTACTTCAACTTGCTTGTCTATATGCCCTTCCCACTGCTACTTCAACTTGCTTGTCTTGTGAATATGTCGGTCACCCTAGTTCTCCTACAGATATCCTCGTTTCGGTTTTATCACGTAGGCAAACCTAACATAGCACACTCCACAGTATTGAGCAACCTTGAGCCTATTCAAGAGGACCTTAGTATAAAAATTGGTTATTATTACATTTTAAAAAACTTTATTGTTCTATATTTTACAGAAAATCAGTAACAGACTTAAACTTGGAATTGCTTTAAATGCCTTTATAGCTAAAGTCACAGTTAAAAATTTTGTGAAGACTTAGATTGCAATACGTTTTTTGAGTTTGTTTTCGTTTTTGTTTTAAGCTTATCGTTTGAAGTTGCAAGCGGGGCAGAGTCAAAAACTTTTCAATGCAACATTGTTTTGAAACCAACTCAATAGATACTTTCAAAAGCATATATAACAACTAGCTCTTATATTTATTAAAAATGTCACTATTCACTTCGTTGGTATTAAAATCAAAATAAATTATTTTCGTTGTTAAGGGATTGAAGGCTCCAATGGTGGAAATCATTGACCTTGTTTACACATTAGTAGTTTCGACGCGAATTATCAACTTCTCTGTGGCCTGCCGGATCATTCTGCTGAGCTGAGATGATAAAGATGAGTAAGTAAATATGCATAAATCTTAATACAATTATTATAATCGTAAAAATAATGATTCTGCTTTTGAATCAATTATAACTTGTTAAAACAAAACGCGTCGTCAATACACAAATGCTTAACTTCTTCTCTTCATACTATCGCAGTCCACTGCTGGACATAAGTTTCCTCCATTTTGCGCCAGATATCTTGATTCTCCGCTTAAACAATTAAACTCTTTTATACTATTCACTATAAAGTATTTTCCCATCAACAGGAGATTTCGATTGGTTCATCTATAATTCAAAGCTAGAGAGCAATCTTCCAGACGCCCGCATCATAAGTACCAATTTTGAGATGAATCCGCCTCAGATATTGTAAAATTCACGCTTCATCCACTCTTCTGATACCTAAATATTTACTTATTTTAGACGACTGTCTCAGTGTTTTTGTATATTATCTATTATGAGTTTAGGGTTCCATGGATTATTCATGAAATAATAAAGTAAATTGTGAAAACTTAATATAAAATATTATTTGGATTTACTTATTTTATTTTTCAGTGACTTGCATTGACTTCCTTTAAGTCAATTTTAGTTTACGTCAAATACAGTATATCAGACTAAAGGTAACGAAAGTTCTTTAAATGATTTCAAGAAATATTATGACCAGTGTGAACAATCCAAAATGTATTTTTTGTAAAAGTATATGCATAACATATTTCATTTGAATCATTTGAAAATCCCCACACTACAAACCTTAGTGGTTTCTTGTACGGGATTTGATATATATGAATATTGTAACAATTTCATAAACGGTAATTATTAATAAATAATAATAATTTACTTTAAAAAAATCTAATCAAATAATCTGGACACAAAAGTTGTCAAGCACACATAAATTGGACAATATCCTTTTGCAAACAAATCGTTGAAATTTTACGTCCTAAAAATATGTCTTCATCTTTTAGTTTTTAATTCAAATAGCTGATAAATAAGAACATTAAGTTTATACCCGTAGTGTTTAGCTCTCCCAAAGATATAGCTTCCTGTTTATTCAAGCAACACATTCAAGCACTCCATCAAGATTAGCCCCAGATTAAAGACGACCATCAGATTAACAATATTGGGTTGTTCAATATTGAAACTTCGTAATTCAATTACTATGATCCAATCCACTCCCGTCATTATGGTAGCTACTAGAAAGCAAATTAAATGGCTTTTTGAAATTATAATGCAATTATTTATCTAAGCTTTGATAGTATTTTTATCGCAACTTTTGGGATGTTCTCTGGTGGTATAAAACTGACCTTATCTGCAAAAATACTTGACCTAAGCTAACCATCCTTGCTCGTAATGGTTCTGGTTGGACAAAGGGCTCAACAAAAGGCAAACCACAGGACAGTGTGGTTGACTTAGATCCTCAAAGTGGTGGTATCGTATCCTTATTTTATTTTTTTATCAAGTTATCAATTAGACCACCTATGTAAAAATAATCTACAATTAACTAAGTCCTTGTTTCCGCCCGCTACTTTTTTGGCAAAAAACGAAAAAATATTTATTTACTTTGTCACCAATTTAGCTAACACGATTTTTTCGTACAACACGCACAAATAATAATTTTACGTCACATGAAACATGTTCGCTTATTTGGCATCTTTTATTCGATTTAGTTATCCACGTGCCTGTTATTTTTTGTAGGCCAATTATCATGTACTAGTCGTTATTACGTATTCGAACTTTGAATAACTTGAAATCTCTAATAATCTACATTTCTATACTAAAATCAAATTTATAAATACACGACCCTATTAATAATTTTACATAAAATCATAAATATATGTTGAATTCATCCTTGGATGATATTTTTTTATACTTTTAAAAGCCGGCATCTTCTTCAGAACTTCCGTAAAGAAGTTTTTTTTTGTTACGAAGTGAACGAGACGGTCAGAACACTCACCTGATGGTAAGTAATACGCCTGGCCATGACAGAGTGGCATCGAAGGAGACCAACAACTGATAAACAGTTATGAATCTTCATCAATGCCGCACTACGCCCGTCACCCGGGACTACAGTTGTTAAGTCGCCTGTACTAGGTAATTTTTCTAATTTATTTTATTAATTTAATTTTAATAAAAATACAAAAATTTAGGTCGGTTACTATATTTTTGATACTCCTACTTCAATTGTTAGTAAAAAATCATTATCAATTGACAGCCAGGTACGTCGACACGGGATAATACGTATCCCAACAAAATTTGTGGCGAGCGGTTTCACTTACAAAATTGTGCTTGAAATTCGTGGTTGATATGGAATCAATTATAAATTTGTGATTTTTAATGCTTATACTATACCTATTTGTATCTAATAGGATATTTAATAATGCAGATGAATTATTTCTTAAGTACATTCCACTACCTACTAGATAGAAATCTTCCCAATTTTGTGCCAAATGTATCGGTCCTCCGCTTTTCTCAATTGAAGTAACTAGCGAATTTTCCTGGACGAAGATACTGAGCAACACATGTCATGCTTTGGTCCTTGCACGATAAAACTTATCTATTTCAACACCCCGCGGTTCAGTGATATATCAAGATGATCGAACACCTTAATTTCTGAATTTATTATTAACGGAGACCCCGAGGCAAAGATCGCTTCATTGTTAAGTTATTGTCATGACAATAACGATGACATGTCTTCGCATATTAAATAAACTTGTTTATTAGTGTTTCAGGTGATGCACAAGTTGCATAACTCATATGCATTTAGAAGCTTGCTGAAAATTAATGTTTTAGGCTAGGTTTATTTGAGAAATTATGATTTTGCAGCTTAGCGTATAATCTTTTAATCTTTGAAACAACAAAGTCTGCTCAATTTATTTATTTACGAGTAAATCTCTTTTCAAAATAAAGCCACTTATCTCTAAGTATGAGCATTAACCTTTAATGCGGATTATTGGGTAAACGCCGTACATTTTAAGCATTCATTAACAATTATCAGTTAAAAATATCAACAAAAATATTTAAAAAAAATCAAAATTGGATTTATACTTTATCAGCGTGATATTGCTAATAACACATTCACGACTTATCTACTTAAAACAAATATTACCTCAAAAGTGGTTTTAGATATTATTATGCTCGTAACTTAGTATTAGTAGGGCTTATCTTTAGGTTTTTGGAAAAGGTATTTTTATAGGATAGAAGACAAATTACCAGATAGATCATCTGATGGAAAGTGAATGCTGCCGCCCATGGACATTTACAACACCAAAAGAGATACAAGACGCGTCGCCGGCCTTTTAAGCAAGAGTACGTTGTTTTCTTGAAGGTCGCAGGTACCAATCTTTCCAGGAATACCACAGGTGGCAACCCATTCCACTAAAAAGCTGTCTTTAACATTTGCGCGCTGGGTAGTGGCCCAATCTACCACTACATAACAATGAAGGATTTTGCCTTGCAATAGTACTTGACAGGCTGATCAACAGTGCTCCAAAATTAGATCCAACGATATGATTCAAGATGTAATTCCAATTTTATAAAATATAAAATAAAATTCATTGTTATAATTTTATTAACCATCCAGTATTTAACGAAAACGTTCAACAATGAAAATTGTTAACAACCTTACATCCAAACGTGTCCAATTTATATACATCAAACGTACAATACCACACCGGATAACATTTCAATACTAAAATATCAATCAATTTTGCTATTACGAGGTTTCATGTTAGTCAAACTGATATCTGTTCTAATTAATTCAATATTGAACCACGCACGCCCACACAATAAAGGAAATAATGAAGCTTATTAATACAATAAAAGGTTTAATTTACGACGTAATAATTAAAAATAATATTTTTATTCAGCGGTTCCAAACACAGAAAGTACGTAATTAACTTTAACAAAGTAAATCTAAAATACAGAAATCAAATAAATTATTACACACTGAACAGGAGCCCACTCAGCAATATTAAAGTTTATTAAATAATATAACGCTGATCTTCCGTGGACACCACGGTCACAATTAGGTTCACTAGTACCTAGTAATATGTTGATTTTCCCATATGTATACCAATCACTTTTATTGTAAAATATAAATCAATTGATCAATTCAACAAACAATGACTAAAAATGCAACGGCTAAATCCCCTTCAATTATTGAAAAACTATATAAATGTAAGAATTTCTACCAAACATCTCCTTGAACTTTAAACAATTACGCCTTTGTGATGAATAAAAGAAAAATTCGACTTCTCATTCACCTAACCTTAAAAAGGTACTCCTGTCTTCAAACCATCAACGGGATTATGGCATAATCCTTCACTAAGTAAGTAGAAGCTATCAGGCCAAGGCCTACTGGATATAGGACTCCTCCATTTGGCGCAAGTTATCCCGGTCCTAAGCTTTTCTCATCTATGTATTAAACTTTATTTTTCAAAAGTTTACTATGATATACCAGCTATTTTTATTTCAAGGACCATGTTTATCTCCAGAAGAGTGCACAAAAAGTTTACGTATTCGGAAAGCAATTTTACTCTAGATATACAATTCACAGGACCTTATTTTACACCTATTCAAATTTGTTGAGCTCAGTTGAATAATATGAAATATAAATGTACCTGTACCTAGAAATTAAAGTTAATTGACTTGATTGAATTCAAAGCATACGTGATAAATAATATAACCATTTAGTTTGTGCTTTCGAACGGGCCGTTGAGCCAATTACACGTCAATGTGGAACTTTTCAGTTCTAAAACAAGTTGGAGCGTTCATAGGAAATTAGGTTTACTGTCTGAAAGCTGGAGCACGCCATCTAACTGGTGAATGTATGAGTGTTTGAATCTGTTATACGAACCTAAAGTCTTGATAACGTTTAACATTTTGTTCTGTACAAAATATGGCAATTTCCTTAATGCGATTTTTTTAACTCAATTTAATCACGGAAATAATTACATTTAATAAGAATAATCCTTTATTTCACAGATAAAAATGAATTTATGGTTATTAACAAAAAGTGAACTTAAAAATATGTTTGTAGTTTAAATAGACTTGAAAAATTTGCAGTAATTAAGTAATTTATGGGTGTAAAATTTTGACAACTTCACTTTTTATGATAAAAAGGCTCTTTAGAACAATTTTATCAGATGACTTTCACAGAGTGAGAAAACAGTTGACTAAGAAGTTAAAATTAAGTAATGGGAATTAAGTTACTATTGTGCTCAAGTCCCCACAGGTGAGCGATTATAGAACTACACTTATGTAAGTTTTGAACCCACATAATGGTTTACAAAATGGTCATCATGTGGGATGCATCCACATAGTTTTGTGCAAATGTTTATCAGACAGTAGCTTTTTCAAGCTATATTCTCTATAATGGTAGCAGGCAGTGGCGTGCACACCATATATGCAAATAAGCAGTGCATACCCTGTGCGTCCAGAGAACCGGGAAAATCAGTTCACACTTGTACTGTTTTTTTTGTTATGGTACATAAAGTTTAAATAAATAAATAAAATCGCCACCATATTAATTTTACACCACATAACAGGTGCTAGTGATTTACTGTCTCTGAGTTCTATCGTTTTAAGCGTTTACTTTAGATTGCTGAGTGATCCAGGGGTCGTAGCTTTAGATTCATCGGGAAGACCTCACATTGAGAGTAATTTTGTGTGATTTTACCCAGTTTGTTACAGGTGATTCAGCCCCAATCACGTGATCATACGAAAAGAAGATAATTTTTTGTCTAATTGAGTGCTGTTGATGACAGCTGATCGCCTATATTTTTAAATCTGTTGAGAAAATTAGGCGAATAAGTGGGAATCATTTAATATGATGGCGATTTCTTTTATGCATGAGGTCTACCAACACTTGACAACACTTACAAATATAAAAACATAATACTTAAGACAAAGACAGAGTGCGTCAAGCTATGACAGGTGAACACCTCGTGACTTGAAAAAGTGACTTATACTTACAGCTACATAATAATAATCAAAGTAACGAGTTTACACAAAAATTTAGGAAAAATAAAATACAGTTAGTCGAGCCACCTTCTTACGGTTTGAGCCTGGAAAATGAGTCTGTATGAACATCGATTATATTGCTGTAATAGTTAAGCAACTTACACAGCCGTACAACGGGCGAGTTTGCACCGAGGGTTGTTTTGCGATGGGGTGAACACATGGGTATTATTGGTGACCTAGAACAGCGAGCAGGAACACGAAATTTAAATAATTGTAATAACGGCGGACTATTTTTATTTTTGTTAAGAATTTTTAATTAAAAACATAATTCCAATATCGTACCTTGATTACTTACAGATTTTCCCGGTTTTCTGGATGCACAGGGTATGCACTGCTTATTTGTATATGTGGTATGTAGGCCACTGTCTGCTACCAAAATAGCGATCGTTATTACGAGGAAATCACTTCAAACCTCTCAAAGTTGCTTAGAAACTCTGTTACCTGATTCGATCTATTTATTTATTAACCCAACTATATTCTCAATAAGATCCACAACACTCTCAACTTCGAGCGACAAAGGTGAATGATGAAACGATTTCTGACGACCTCAATCGAATGATATGTATGTATATAACCATATACTGAAGATTTTTTAAATTTCATGTTATATAATGTCGTACATTTTCTGTAAATATCAAAACTCATAATTTATTTTATAAATTAACAGTTAGCAATTTTGAAAACAAGTATTCGCAACTACAAAAAAATAGTATTAGTGTTAAATATCATAACCATAATGGTTTTCACGTACAGTACGTAAAGCTTCCTAACTTTGAAGTGGAACATAACTTTTGTTTCAAAGTTCTAACGCTACTCGGGCGTTGTATAGGTTTTATCCGGTTGCTGTCGGTTTATAGGAAAGATCGCAAGATTTTACCAAACATTGTTGTAGTTAGCTAAAAGCTGATTCAGTGTTGGTGTAGTTTCCTCTATATTATAAGGGCACTGTATCTAGTGAAATCAACCTACTTGAAATATATTATCTAATTAAGAGCAGACTATATCAATGTTTAGGCAAAACTAGATCTCTGAGTCACTTTATTTATATGATTCGAAATGTAATTTCGAGATATAGTAATGATTCTGTTGCCCTCTACCGGGAGGGCTGAGGTTCAAATCTTGCCACGTACCAATGAGATTTCAAATTTCCACAATCATATGTACGTTATCCGACGCTCTTATGGTGAAAGAAAACATCGTGAAGAAACCTGCGCACGCCTGCGAAGAGATTTAAAGGTGAAGGCGTGAAGTCGTCCAACCCGCACTGGGCTCGCGTGGACGATTAAGGCCTAATCACCCTATACGGGTAGGCTCGTGCCCCTCGGTGGGGACGTTTAATGAGCTGATGATTATAGCAATGATTAATAAAACAATGTTTTATGTTTTCAATTAGACGACAATACTAGAATTTGGGAGTACAGTACTTTTTATATGGATTTATATTCAAAGTAGATAATATATAAAATCATAGTTCTGTATACTTTTACAAATGAACAGTTTTTTATCTTAACTTATCATCAACAATATTTCTAATCTTACTTAGTTTTCTTAATAACAAATGAGGTAAATATAACACTGAACAAATTGCCAACTGCAGTACCGCAGGGATACATCGAAATCAATTGATAAAGTCGATCTGCGGATATCCCAGTTGTGCTATATGTTTTCATTCCGTCTGTCCTTCCCAAGGTATACGTGACTGAATAATATATAAGACCATAATCTAACTCTGACCTGGATTAAGTAAGATATTGGGTAAAACCTATACGATTTTTCGGAATAAACACGAGTTCTCCAAATAATTTGGTATGTTTGTAAAAAAATGGAAATGATTTTGTTGATGTTGGTTCAATAACAGATTCACTATTTTTGTTTATTTTCTTCACGCCCGATCATGTTTTTTTTTCTTCAGTTTGGATTTCTGGATCGTAGTATATAATAATAAGTCCTATAATAATTATTATAGGATTATAATCCTATCATAGTAAACATACGTATTTAGTATTAATAAGCTATCAAATTATTAGTTTTACATTTTTTTAACTTTTAACTTAGACTTATGACTCGAATGGCAAATTTTAATAGCACCCTAATGGACCCGAAAACGGTAACCACTACGCCTTCGAAATTTTAGTATCACCTACTATTGTTTTCAATACAAGCAGTGAAATAACATTTAAAAGCAAAACTATTGCCTTTTACACGCTAGCAACATCGCTTGTTACATGTAATTAATAAATAATAACTATCCACTGACATTCACACAGCGCCATCTAGCCCCAAATTAAGCTTGAAGCCTGTATTATGGGTACTAAATAACGGATAAACATACTTCTATACTTTTTTTGTAAATACATACATATTATACATATAAAACACCCAGACCATTACAAACAGACATGTTCATGCACACAAATGTTTGTACTGCCCGGGGATCGAACCCGGAACCCTTGGTGTTGCAGTCGACCTCTCAACATCAACACCAAATGGGTCGTCAAATAAAGTCAACGTTATTAGCAATATTCGAATACTCGTAGCAGATATACGTGTTTGTTCGGTTCTAAAAATATACCTTTATTACCGATCTAATATAAAGGTCTTCTTCCAATCCCCACGTTTGTCGTACGTGTGGTAAACACAAACTATTTACACTAGAATCGAACATTTGAAGTATAAGAGTGTTCGTGAATAATGGGTATGGCCTTTTTTGTCAACCTCATTCCATTTATGAAGACGAATGTACAAATATATTATCTCATTATTTTATTCAGAAGTTTATCTCTATTTTATATGTTTAAGGTGGATTTTTATGGGAACCTTCAGTGAAAAAACCAGATTCAGGAATGAAATCTCAATTTCCTATTAATCCTACATAAATGAAGTAGTCTGTGCCTTTCGTTTAGTAAACTATTATTATCCAATGATCAGTTTTTATTTTCTGATTATACAAACGAGATGAGGGAACGGTAAATAAGAAGTGAGTTTCTATAAAAAGGACAGATGATTTCAAAAAGTACGCGGGTATGTCGGGTTGGTGTGAGTGTCATCATTTCATTTTATAAGACGTTCGTAAAATATTAATTTCGATGTTTTCCTTAAAATATTTTACTCTAACAAAAGTAAAGAGTCTTGTCAGAGAAACAACATCACGATACCAAAGATTCGACGTGTCGTGCCGAATTAATAAACACCAACCTTCCAGACACAATACACAACATCTGTTGCGTCAACAAAACTTTGCCCAGCTTCGAGTATGTTCATATTGAAATTTTTCTTTAGCAGGTGCCAAATATGGTTCAGCTGGGTGAATTATTGGATAACAAAATATATATCGCATACAGTAAAGGAAAGTCAACGCAAAATTTATCGTAATAGATTCTGTTATGATTAAAATTTAATAATTATAAATAAATATATAAAGACACACAGCATCGGTGGCTCATTGGTGTGGACTGTTGCCTTCCAATCCCAAGGGTACAGGATCAAATCCTGCCACGTAACAATGTATTTTCGTAATCATATGTACGTTTATCCGATGCTCTTATGGTGAAGTAAAATATCGTGTGGAAACACGTGAAGTCGGCCAATCCACACCAGGCCCGCGTGGACGACTAAGGCCTATCCTATACGGGTAGGATCGCATAGCATAGCATTTTCTTAATATCATATTTCTCCAGGATAAAATAAATGATTAATTGTTTATCAAGAACATTTTAAAAAGGCATAATAATTATTATCAATACATGATATATTAAAGATCTGTGCTTATTACCCCAAACGGGTTAAAACACCTCACAGACCGGCGATAATTCTTACAATACATAATAAATAGTTTATACGAATAAATCCATACCAAAAAGTGTGTAATAAATCTGATTGTACGGCAGATACTGAATAATAAATGATACCCGTAAATCTCGTATGAAAACCCTATAAATCTAAACGGTAGTTCTCTGGTGGGCTCACCGCAGAACGGTTGGGCAAACTTATGTAGTCGAGTTATTAAAGGTTTCGTTTGACAAGTACAATAGCATATTGCGATACTATTTTTATAGGGCTTCATGGGCTTTATATAGTTAAATATTTATTGTCATTGATCGAATGAGACATTGTCACTATAGGCCCGTTCAGTTGATAATCACGCAAGTGTTTGGATAAGTTACCAAAGCGAAATTATCTGGCGTCATGTAGAGCCGTTACTAACTATTCAATGGTTAGTCTTTAACACTCAACATTGAGCCAACATGAAGGTTTATGGCTTTAACTTATTATAAGACATCACTTATTCTAACTCAATAATAATATTTTATATAATTTTAAATAGCACAAAATTTTGTAACAGATAACTAACTGTCAACCGTTTAGAATATTTCATAAAAGATAATTGATGAACGAAAATCTTCATTCACTGAATATTTCAAGTTATTTGTAGAGTGAAAGTGCAAATAGGTTTTTTCAATGATTTACTTTGATTAGCTTTTCCAATTCCTTTCGGAATTAGGAACTGCGAAATTGAATAGGAGGAGTTCTCAATAAACACCAAAGACAACATTCCTATTGAGTGGTCCCCAAATCTCGGAGATAAAATTAATTAGACCATTTAAAGGAGATTTCCCATTCAAATTAAAAGGAAACTTTCAACGTTATTTAAACATGTACTTTCGTCTTTTAAATGACTAGAGATGGGACAACCAAAGCCATGGTTTTCTTTTTTAACTCAGTTTTATTTATATTCTCGTTGAAAAATATTTTCTACTATTTATTTAGGTTCCAGAATATTATTGCGTGATATTATATAATAAATGCAAGCTCATGAAACCGTGTTCAATTAACATATTGCAGTTTTCGGATGGACATACAAGTATATTGGTTAAGCAGGCAAGCCATAGTCAATTATCGACCGATAGTTATTTACTATCAGTTCGTGTCATCAGTCAGCTATGCTTAATAAGTCAGTGAAGTCATTTTTGCAGAGCTCAAGAATAACCAAGCACAGAAAGATAGTCAATGAATATTTTAACCAACCGTTTATGCTGTTTTATAATTCTTTTGTTTTTATTTCAGGTAGGAACAACAGTTTATCGTTCCTCTAAAAACAACTGATTCTTCTTATATTGACCAAAACATACTGAAGAAATCCCATGTATTTTTTTACTGTGAGTCTAGAGTAACAAAGGTCTAAACTCAATGCTCAGAGACAGTCTACTTATATATGTACTTACTTTAATACTTTCACATGTATTTATGGTACAGCAATAGAATCCATACCACCAGCCCACCATCGTCAACTGCTGAACACAGGTGTCTGCCAATGACGCAAACCATCCCAGTCCTGGCAGCCTGTATCCATCTTTACGAACCAACTTTCTCATATCGTCAAGCACGCTAAACCACCGGACTGCACCACGATACACGTGCCTATATGACGTCGCCATTGTTCAACGTTTTGGATCCATCGATAAATACATGATTATGTGTAAAAGTCACTCATATGAAGTTCAATATTTATAACAGTTTTCATCCACGAACGTTTTATTTCACTTGATTAACGCTTTCTAAGAAAATACTGTCTTTTACGTACTGTTTATATTTTTTATCGAACACAACATCGTTATACTGCATTAAGTATACACATTTGATGATAACTATACTATTATACAACTAATATAAATATACAACTTCATACATAACATACGTATCATATTCACACACATGGGCGAAATTGATTTTAGTATCCGAAAAACTATTAGCGACTTAATAAGATCGTCCTTTCAAGTATTCTAAAAGTATTCTTACGACCCATCCTAATACATTTCTCAGATTAATACTTAGAAACGAAATGTTCTATTCATTCGACAAAAGTTGAGTATTCGGTAAAACCTCGCTAAAATATAAACAGGTAAATAATCATGTAGTAGTAGCCGTGGTATTTTTTTTAACATTTCAGTGAAATTTCCATATTCTTCAACCTATTGCAGTCCACTGCTGGACATAGGTCTCCCCCATTTTGCGCCAGACATCCCGGTCCTCCGCTTTCATCCAGCTTCCACCAGCGACCTTTCGCAAGTCGTCGGTCCATCGGGCCGGAGGCGTCCTACGCTTGCCAAGACGCGGTCTCCACTCCAGAACTCGTCTGACCCATCGGTTCTGCGACATACGTGACCAGCCCTGCCACTTCAACTTGCTGATCGGGCTATGTCTATTTTTTTTCTTTCAAAGAAATTTCCATACGTATATACCAAAATCAAATGCACACATGCTCAGGGTATTAAAACATAATGTGTGAATGCTAACTTTATCGATTAATTAAGTTAAAGTATTTGCGTTTTTTTTTAAAACTTGTAATTACTTCAATATAGGTACTAACATCAATATGGCAGGCTACCCAGTACTGCCCCAGTTATGGCTTTAGCAAGAAAATCTGTATTTTTTAATAAAATTTAATTTGACTATGTTTTACAAGTTAAGTGTACGTGTATATGGTTACTAGAGTGGCTCTTGCCCAGTCCCTGATTCGACCTTATTAAATTACGCTGATGTTTTTGTCTTGATGTTACTGAAGACCAATTGAATAAACCTTAAGCGTCTACAAAATTTGTCTATTCGCTTCAACCTGTACTAAAAATATGATCGTATTTCGTAATTTTGAGCCTTACTTAAATGGCTCCCAATCCATCAACGCAGAAATTTCCGAATTCTTTGCCTTCTGTATCACGTACTGTACAACCCTATTGATCCCTCTTGCCTAAGGAATCGTTTTTCATTTGTACATCTATCTGATATTCCTTGTAGGTTCCACTTAAGGCCTCTTCTAAAATTTCCATTACATGAGTGTTTTTTCTCCTATTCTTTCTTCCTCATGAGCCAGACTTTGAATTCACTGCTTTCTTAAATTGGCGACAGTGCTAGTATTTTTTGTTTAAGAGACGAGTTAAAAACTTTTACCTTTCTTCTATTTAAAATTACTTTGTGCATTCTTTTATGTTTAAACATATGCAACTTATTTGATAATCTTGATATGTGTAAAATGTATCTAAATAATTTTATGTTTATATATTATTGTTATCTATTGTATTTGTATACAGTTATAACTTCATATATTACATTCTTTCATTTTTTTAGTGCACACTTGCTTACTTATTCTTCATACTTCCTTTCATTTTGGCCAACTCGAAGAAATTTTATCATGAAATAAGCTATGCCTTTGTACTAATTTGCCTACATGTATTGTTTTTTCATGATTGTGTATACATAAATAACTTAATATATAAATTGGAAGATTTTCTTATATTAACTAAATAGGCGACTATGATATGTCTTTTAGCCTTTACAAATTATTAAATCACCGCCCAAAACAAACTGACGCTGATTTATCCCAATGCAATGTCTAAGTAAAAAGTATACTTTTCCCCTCAGCAAACATTTTGAAAACTTTGGACGTTTAATTCAAATAGCTCTCGCGATTAGCCGTTTTCTTTCAAGATTGCCGCTAATTTCATTATCAGATGCTTAAGCGGATTTTGGGACATCTTCTACCTAATGGAATTGGAGTATTTTATTATTATACTTTGGTAGCTTAATAGCCGACTTGACGTTTATTTCTTGGCAACTTTTATTTGGCAAAGTTCCCAAGGATAATTTAAATATTAACGCCTTGAAGCGTGGCATTTCTTACGAGCGTTCTGTGGTTTACATTTTTATGACAAACATCACATATTTGTAATGATTCTTTGTTATGCACAAAGTATATGTTTAAGAAGACAATCATAGTATTATTTCTATTGTCATTTCAGTAATCAGTAAAAATATTACTTTATGCAGTAGGTACTTTTTAAGTGTAATATCTAGTTTTCATAAACTATATTCTGTAAAATTTCCATAAGATCGTATTGAAATCGTTTTTTCCAGGAATTGCCAGGCGCACATGGTCCACTATGTGAGGACTATCAATCTTGTGATACTAAATAAAGGTGGTGTCCCACTGGAAGGAGTTTCTTGCTTAGAGCGGGGGTATCTAAGCATTAAGGGCAGTGCTTTAAAACTACTTAAGTCCTATCTCAGAAATAAACAATTCTCAAATCGGACCTTTGCCTGTCTTCTGTGGTATTCCCCAAGGATCCATTCTTGGAGGGGTCCTATTCTCAATTAATATAAATAGTATTGTTGATTCGAACGATAAGTGCCTTTTTTATTATGTTAATAATGTGCATGAAGTTATTCATAAAGCAGAATAATATATAAATATATTGTCTTAGTAGTTTAACCCTTGACCGCCAATGACACCTAAAGCCATCAAAAATAATAGATTTTCTATTGTGTCTGGATTCCTGACGTTCATAGGGTTAAATATAATCTTCTAACAGTAAATACATCAAAAATGTGTAACACCATATGTAAATAGAATTATATCGCCACATAAACAGTAAACAATAGACAATATCCTCCTGGAACAGAAAAAATACTTGATAAATACGTGTGTCTGAGATTGGTTAGTTGTCTTACCGGGAACAAGCAAATTGACTCTATCAAAAGTAAATGTATAGGCTCACTTGAAGACACTAGTCGATGTTTCCCTAGGAAATTGCTCCATAATATTTATAACACTTTGGTAAAATCTCGCTTAATATACCTTATTGAAATTTTGGATACCGTCAGCAAGACAAAGCTATAGGAGCTACAAAGAGTACAAAACAAACTTTTTTAAATGTATTATTAGTTACCTGAAGTCAAAGTCAAAGTCAAAAACATTTATTTCAAATTAGGCTACAAAAAGCACTTATGAACGTCAAAAAATATACAAAAATATAATAAATAACGATTAAAATACTAAACTAAAAATATGAGTTTGATGCTTTGAAAAAAAAGCGCTTCAGTGGTTTGGCCTGTGAGAAAGAAGCACTCAAGAAAACTCAACAGTGTGGCCTTTTTTAAAAACATTTTCATTTTCCTTAAGTGTAACAATATATCATAAACACTGAAATAGCTGACAGTTTAAGACACGGATTTTATACATAATATTCGTCAATAGTGTAGTACCCTTTTTTAGAAAGGTGTTTTTTATTCTAGCTTTAGACATGTGTAAAGGTAACTCGACAATATTTGCGGTACCTTATTGAAAAACTTTATCATCTTCCTATGAAAGATTTACCTACTTTATGTAGTCTCAGTCTGGAACAGCAAGTTTGTTTCTATTTCTAGTATTAAAATTGTGTGAGTCACAATTTTTTTTAAAGGTATGATAGTATTTACGGACGTAAATTATATTTTCATAAATAATATTGTGATGCTATAGTCATTATATTTTTTGTAGAAGTTATAATAAGTAACTATTTTCATGTAAGTGACTTATTTAAGTCTTTATGGAAATAAATATTTAAACATAAATAGTATTAATGTATCATCTAAAATTAGACTATGTTTTTCTTATGCGGTTTGATTATTAATAAATTGCGTGAATAATGGAGAAAACGTCGTACGTGAAATGAACACAAGAGTCACACCATTAAGAACCTTAAACGTTATTTATCTGATTCCACTTAATGTTTAAAATTAAATAAATATATGTCAATTTAGTTGGAAGCTCTAAATAATTACATTCTGTTCCTTATTTTCTAGTCATTAACTTTATGTTATTTGCTACACACTTCCATTCCAGATAGTGATACAGACCATAACATTTGTATAAAACAAGGCTATGTGAAAGTGTAACATAGCGATGCATGTGCAATAAATAAATAATAGCTGAATGAAGCTGTAACTTTATTTATGATATACTACACGTAACTGTACCTAGAAATAACAGATTAGTCGCGTAACATACAGAAATCGAGCATGTCACACCTGAAAAACATATACAAGCCAATCAAGAGAGTCCTAATTTTCTTGGCTTTATCGATCAATTCGAGAACTAATTTGATATTGAAAGCTATCAACGGAATAATGAACAAGATGTTATCAATATGAACGGCACTTATCCTGTAGCAATATTACGTCCAATCAAATGTCTGCAAGATTGCTGCTTGTAACATATTGTCGCAATCAACAGAGAATCCAATATAGGAATTATGGATATACATAATACAATTTGAAACAGAAATGTCAATGACTATATTTTCTGTCTTTCGAGTGACATATCAAGCGTGACGCAAAAATATCTGAACCAAATTTTTGATAGATTTTTTTCTTCCCAGTCGCAGAAAATGCTTTCAATATGCCTCTTCTATTTTGTACCAGACATTTGGCGTCAGTTTTTCTTCTCATTTACTTGATTAAGTCACCACCAGAAGGCCAAAAATCTTCTTACACTGTGATTCTTCATGGAAATCGTCTGCTCTAACTGCTACCGGTTCTACAAGATACCCACAGGCTGGCTCAACAAAATGCTGATTCATCTATTTTGGTCCTCATTTTTAATTTTTCTAGGTATATATTCATGATATATTTTCATGATAAATTAACAACGAAGCACAATGTTAGAAAATAAAATACAAATAAGATAAACAACTGTGATAATCATTTTATAAAACAATGAATACATTTTATGTTAATGTCGAGTTCACAAAATATTGAAATTAATACATAAAATTGAATGTGTTCTCTGCAAACAATATTTCAGATGTCAACTTCTATTATTATTACTCAAAGCTTTTAAAATTAGGACTTTAGTTTAATTTTAAATTGATGATTCCTGTGTTGAAGCTCTTGGTTTAATCTGTTGAATAAATGGTTTTAAATTACATTTAAAATTAAAGTTTTTTTACTAGAACTAATAGTAAACCTTCTGTTAGGTCTGTGTTTCCAATTTTTGTTTCAGAATTCATCGTGCGATGCTAATTCAGTTCTCAAAAAGGCTTCGAAATTTATTTACAAAACTAGACTTACAATGCAAGTATAAATATTTCAAATGGTTCATAATTACTATTAATATGGCAAAATATAATCAGTTCAATCAAAAATAAAGCAAATTTACTTTTTTTACACTCATAATATTTGAGAACCATTATAATTCTCATTATTTTTAGCATTTCTTATTGACCTCGACACCAAAAAAGCATCAGCAAAGAGCATATATATTTATCAGCAACAAGTACAAGCAATCTTAGGATGAAATACAATTATGTAGGTAAATACAATTATATAATATAATATTATGTAATATAATGTTATGTATGTATTATGTATTTTTACATAGTCAATTTAGTGCCGTATTTATAAATATATAAATAAACTTAAAAAAATAATATCCCAGAAGTTATGAAAGACTACCGGTGCCTATTGTTCTAAAAAACTAAATCCTATTAATCTAGACTATCATTATTTTCGCGGCAAATCTGTGGATAATCTTCGCAAATTTAGAACAGTCGAGAAACTTCAATCTTGAGTTCTTAAGTATGCTTAAGTAGTTCTTAGTTGCGAACAAGTTTCAGCAGGGTGAAACCAAAAAACTTTGAGTGACGCAAAGTGTATCACGATTTATGAAGAATGGCGTAACTTTGATAATATATTTAATAAGCGTTGCCTTTATAAGGTTGGTGTATGTAAATGAATGGTATAATTCACGTTTTGTCTTTCAACTCACTTAGGTGGTGCCTCGATTTTTTTACTCCTCTTGCCTTAATACTCTTTTTTCATAATAATAATTAGGAACACACTTAGGAACACTATATATTCTCAAATATTCTCCTACTCGCTTCTAAAGGTCAATACATAATATATATGGTTTTACAAAACTACGATTTAGAAACCTATTTTATTTCAGATATTATTATACGTATCTGAATTATTACTTTGAATTAATTTTCTGATATGATATTACTCGTACCTAAATTTTTCGCTCCTTGCAATGTCCTGTAAATATGAACTAGGGCGTACCCTTTAAAAATAAATAAGTGTATTTTAAGCAGCTAAATAAAAGCTCAGGAAGAACCAATCCGTTCATTACTTGAACATTCACTCCCTTCGGAATTGGTTCTAAAGGTTACGGGCTTACCAAGCCAAGTGATCGTCGGTACGAAGATAAATACGCGATCACTGGCAAAACAATCTAGTGGAATTTCGCCCGCTTACTCTATGTTACGAAAGAAAGTTTTATGGGAGCTCTTACTGGGCTAGAAATAGGTTTATTGTGATAAGGATCTCTGGGTTACGTTGAATGAGACGTTGGATTTCCGTAATTAATTTTAGCAAGGTACAGCGTTGAAAAACGGTTTCCAAAAATACATGTATCAGGAACCAATTATGGGTTACGGTCAGGGCCTTTGCTTTGTAGTGAGATGTAATATGCAAATTGGTTAAGGAAATACCAGCAAGCATCAATAAAAAACATATATAATATAATATTTGAACAAAATTTATTTTTTTAAAAAACACAGCTCGCCCTTTAAAGCGAGATGTGTAACATCATTCGAAGTTCAATTACCAGCCAAAAGTAATCGGATTGGATGTAATCGTCAAGAGTATGGATGGCGTGTCGTTCGTTAAAATTTTCACGTGGCTTCACACTGCCGCTTCAAAGGATCACCTGGAATCGGCGATCTGTTTAACCGATGGCGTCACCACTTTGAGACTCAAAGTCCGACTTTGATTTCAAGTTATCCTCTCGAGTGGCAGAGATTCGGGCTTTTGAGAATTATTGTTCCCGTTTGATCTTCATGTTGAGGTTTTCAGTTATTTTAGTTGTATTTTTTAAACATCCGTGTGTCAACACACCAGATGTTTGCAATGCAATTTTCTGTATAAATATCAATAGTAAAATATTTGGGAATGTTGCAACAAGCTCCATTATGTCAAATAACGTAATGGTTCATCATCATCAGCTCATTATATGTCCATCGAGATGCACGAGCACACGCGTTAAATTCAAATATCATACAGACATGCCATGTGTAAATATTTAGAGACGTTATAAAGTTATTCCAAATTTCTTTTTTTACATCAGAGCCAACTTTTATAAGGTAATCAAGTACCTTGAAAAATAACATTGCAATCTTGTTGTATATTATTAAGGAAAAGCCTTAGGTTTTTTCTGTAATTACTCTGTGAACCGGAATGTATTTACCTTAAAATCATAATTTGTAAGAAATAATAAAATCATTTTTTTGAACTTACTGATTGAGGACATTTCGACCGTGTCGTAAGGAACAACTTTTTTAATAAAATTCACTTTTTTACCCTCACCCTATAGGAGTCACTGAGCATAAATTTGGATAGGGAATGCTCTAGGTAAAAATTCGGACTTGCAAATAATTTATCTGTTTGAAGAGGACAGAGAAATTCGGTTTAATTAATGGATTTTTATGAAAATACTTCTGTTTATGTAAATAAGGTAAAAAATCATGCGAAATGACGCCAGTAACATTCATTCACTCAAAGTTTGTAAAAGAAAATACCTAAAGCTATCCATAGCAATTATTGAGCATTCTTTGTGGGTTACGGTCAGTACTTCAAAATCGATGTACGTTTTCGAAAAAGTATATAAAAAATTCTATAACTTCGCATCATCAACGAAACTTCAACATTTCACTGCTAAGAACATTATTTTTCATACATTTTCCTAAGTCATGTACATGTACTTATTTTCGGGCGATATCTTTTGAGAAAATTGACATGCCAATTTATACGTAGGACGAATACGAATGTATACTTTTGTAGGTAAATCTGTGTACAGTTTAGCTACGAAACTAAACATTCAGCCAATCATCAACAACTGTTAACCCCTGGGGGAAAAAATCAGTTAACTTAATTACTTGCTTTCTTTATATAACATTGCTGCTTTCATAAAGAAATTACATCAAAAGCTGGTGAAGATTATTGTAAATAGATGTACATTAAAATAGAAAGAGAATCATGTGTTGCTCTGCATGGGTTGTCAGTGCAGTTGTAGCTGATAATGAAATAATGATTCAAAGAAAGCACTTGGACAGCGCAATGTGTTCCAGGGTCGGATCAAACCTGACGATCATTACCATAGCGCAAAGGCACTTTATAGAAGACTTTGTTCCCAAAATAAACAAAAAACATCCATTGAAGAAGTATAAAGCTTGACCTTAATCCACAAATAATCATAAATGACCTATGCCAAATTCAGTACTCTGCTTCACTGTTGTTTGAGCGTTGTTAGTAAGTTCCGATTTTATGTACCTATAGAATATGACATCGTATGCAGTATTCTGTAAACAAAAATATGTTTCATAGTATAATATATTGTATAATTATGTTATTTACCATGTGTTTCGACGCATGCAGTGAGAATCTCGAAGTCAAATTTCTGCTGCCTGCAAATGTTCATTATAAAATCTCAAACAAATTAGGTAATATCTCATTTAAATGACGGCGAACGTTAATTTTCACTTCCCATCACATTAAACCGGTATGTTATGATGTTATAGTCAAATATCCCGTAAATTTCCAACAAAATGAAAAGTGCCAGACGTTGTTCCTTATAATAGAAAAGATGTAATGACGTCATTTCTTACGTCCGTAACTCATGAGGTACAGGATTGTGGTAATGGTCACACCTTGTGAAGAAAATTTACATTTTATTTGCAAATTGTATATTTTTGTGCTAACGTAGAAATTTTACTGTATTTTACTTTTGTTACATAAAAGCAACACTTTATTTATAACACACGTCATTTGAGAAGCTTTTATACTTAAGTAATTTTACCGCCGTAATTTGAGGGAAGGATGATATGGTAGTTTCTGTTAGAAAACTATCAGATTGATAAGTAGGTGGTAGACTCGGCACCGAGTCGTCAATGTCGAAACCACCGCAGTGCCAGACATCGTCTCGTAAATAGGTTTTTTTTGTGCACTTTTGTGTTTCGGGATGAGGGCACTGTTGCGCGTAAAAAAATACCTAATATCTTTTGTCTCGGGTGGAGGGCGCAAGGCAGGTTTGACGGAATGACTACATATTATTACTAATTTCTTCAACACTGTCACAATTTAATTTATCAAATAAATTTATAGAAAAAGATTGTAAGCCCAAGCAAAACATTCCACTATGTGTTGTTTACACGCCGGCTATACACAATCCCATGTAAATAAACCTTTCAAAAAAGATCTCATAATTAAAATTAGACGCTTGGTTTGGTTTTTAGGGGGTATTGATTTAACATTTAAAGACACCCAAATACATATAACTCAAAGGACTAACTGATAGTGATCTAACAACGCACAGCCAAACCTTTAGATACATCGGGCTGAAATTTGACGAGCACGTAAATTGTTATGACACAGGCATCCGTTAGGAAAGGATTTTTATTAATTATACCCCTAAGGAATAAAATAGGGATGCAAGTTAGTATGAAATTGGTCGATTTTAAACCGACCGTACATGCATAAAGCTACTAGGATGCAATAATAATAATAAGGATGGGTTTTGATACATTTCTCTCTTAAGGCATAAAATAGGAATGAAAAGTAATATTTCTTAAGGCGAGCGAAGCCGCTGGCAATAGAAAGTTCATCCATTCACAAAGTTTGTTAAACTGTAGATTTTACTTTCTTGTAAATAGAAAATAAAATCAATATTTCAGTATTTTAAATTATTCTCACCAATGCAGACATCAACTTTTTTAATGAATACACCCACATTTTAGCGCGTTTAAACGTTACTATAACTGTAGAATTTTCGAAACCTCTGAAGTTCTCATTGTTGTCATTGCAAAGCAATTATTTCTGTTACAGTTTGTGAACATTTTAATTAAAGGTATAGTTAGTGAAATAAGTCTGGTATTTCTTAAAGAATGCCCCAGTTGAATACACCGTTTGTGTTAATTAATTCTACGCTAGCAATCGTATTAAATACATAGGTTTCTTATAACTACAGTAGCGAATATATTATATATTTTTTCAATCTGTATTTTTTGTCACAATTTAATTTATAAAAGTAAATCATTACCTTACACTGAGAGTGGTTGTGAAAGTATTTATCGTACTAAGTGTATATTCTTAGAAAACTTACCGAATCATACGCTTTGAATGTTTTAAAATATGTTTTTTATTATACTTATATTTATCATTGACATAACATCACGCATTTTAATTTTTCATACAGACCTACCTGACTGATTAAATTCAATCCTTTTATTATATTTAATATGACCGTTACTTGGAGTCTAAATAACTGACAGGCAGAAAACGTACAAGCTAAATATAAAGTAAGTTAATATTCTACATAGATGCAGTAAAAAGTTAATTTGGCAACACTTGTGTTTAAGTAACTTTATGTTGTATGCGTACTTCTAAACTTCAAAGGTATGTCGTAAACTCAAATCCCCGCCGAACACCTCCACGTTATATAACTGTTGTTCTTCGCAACAACATAAATCAATGCTAATGAAGCCCGAAACTTGATAATTGAGTGCAATATTGTCTGCAAGCAAATTTTGCTCAAGTGTAAGTCATGGATTTGCACATGGCTTCATTAGGATTCGTGTACAATATATATGCAAGACTTTGCAGATTGCAGATTCTTATTAACTTTAACAATTTTAAATTGAAATTGATCTTTTAATATTGGGATATTTAAACATACAACTTAATTTTATAATATTTTTCATTTGACGATTTAAATAAACTAGTGAATTTATTTTACTATGGATGACAATGTATCTTGTCGACGTCATTCTTCTTCTTCTTATTTGGGTGATGGCTAAGCGTGTTTTCCACGATTCCGCCAATGTCACGTGTTGTAGCTGTTATGACGTCATTCTTAATCCAATATGGCACATTTGCAAAGATAGTGGACTAGTTTTCTAAGTATGTTTATGGTACACCCAAATAAGTAAAATAATTTAGCACACGTGCACGTCATTTTAATCCAATAAGGCAGATGTGAGAATATAGTGGACTAGTTTTAATACACCAAATAAGTAAAATAATTGAGCACACGTTCACGTCATTTTTAATCCAATATGGCAGATGTGAGATATAGTGGACTAGTTTTCTAATATTATTATGGTACACCCAAAATAGTCAAATAATTTAGCACACGTTCACGTCATTCTTAATCTAATATAGCAGATGTGAGAAGATAATGGACTAGTTTTAAGTATGTTTATTTAAATAAACTATAATAAGTAGAATATTAGCACACGTTCCGTTAGTTTTTAAATGTGTTTTTGTAAAATTAGGTAAAATACATGTTCACGTTATTCTTAATCCAATATGGAGAGTAAAATTCTTGTAATTTTTGTCGCAACAATCTTTTATTTGAATGTTAGAAGAAATAAATGTACGAGTAATAATGCCATGATGTGCATTAAAAAATAAATGTGGAAATGATGTTGCAACAGCCAATTCTGCGTCCCAGCCAACCGTACAAATGTTTTTTTCTATGACTTTAAGGCACCGTATTTATTTTTCTGAAATAAAAATGTGTTATATTAAGCAATGTCTTTTATTCATGATCATTCCTGCAATGTAATCTACAGCTCACTTCAAAATAAAAAACTCCGTATATAACATGTATTTCTTAAAAATTGGCATCACTGTCTCCTATCAAAGAGGTGAGTATTAGAGATACTATGAATTCTGTAATGTCAATTTATTGAAAAGCTCTGATTTAGTAAGAATGTAAAAAAATAATCTAATATACCTATTGATGTCGTTATGATGACTAGTTTATTTATCACCGCTCCAATCTTTTTAACTATTTTTGGACGCGAATCTTGCAAGCTTTACAAATTTTATTTTTTTTATCAATTAGTGGAATACGATTAACCATGTGCATAAGAATAAAAAGCTTTGTCTTTGAATAATGCAGCGATGAAATGATTCTCCAAAACATATACAGTCACCTTTTTATATAACAAGCCCTATATTTATTATCTAATATATAAATGAAAAGTTTTTGCGTTCAGAAATTCAGCAAATCGTTCTAAATCTTGACCAGTAAAGAAAGAGTGATCGAATCATACTGTGTTAATCATTTGTGGCAGTAACATTTATTATGTAATCTAATGAAGCTACAATATTATTATATTAGAGCGTTAGTGGCTCATTGGTGAGAATTGTTACCTTTTATCTGTAGGTGCACCCTAATGGTTGGTTCAAATCCCGCCACGAACCAATGTTTTTTCTAATTTACGAAATTAAATGTACTTTTATCCGACTCTCTTTCGGTAAAGGAAAACATCGTGAGGAAACCTGCGACGCGACATTCAAAGTTTGAGCGTGAAGTCGGCTAATCCGCACTTGGCAAGGGTGGACGACGAAGGCTCATCCAGCCGGCTAGGGGTAGTCTCATTCCTTTCGATTGGGACGTGTAATGAGCTGATGATAATGATATTAACTACTAATATATTGTATACATACAGCACTGTTCGGCAGGTACGCATTCCCCATGGGCATTGCGATATAAGCCTTCAGTACATAAGCATTTAGGGCTATAACAGTCTGAAGACACGGATGCGCAAGCGCGGGGCGGTCCTTTCAAGTGAGCGCATTCTTGGAAGCAAACGGCTATGTCGCATTTCTCGAAGTATTCATTTGGTTTTGAACAGTCTGGAAATGAAAATTATGGTTTATTAGGTGGAATCGTAAGGTTCTAAAACTAAAAAAACATTTGTCAATGAAAACTAAAAACATAACTGAAACTGAGAGTACTACAAATACTTATTCATTCAATAACGTGAGATTTAATAACCACAATGTCATCTCTTTAACCTTTTAATGTACAATGGACACTGCAAGACTGTCTTAATATACTTTGCACTAGCTATCCTTGATTTTGCTTTGCTATTCAGCTTTCATGAGCAACCTTTACAAATCCTGCAAGCCCTACAGTCGGTGGCATTCTACGGTATATTTGTCAAGACCCAGTCTCCGCTCTAGAACTCGTTTGTTCCATCGGCCACCGGACCTCCGACATTCGTGACCGATTGTTACTTTAAATGATTCGACTACTCAGTTTAGACATTATCATTGAATTTAAAATATAAAACTGAGACAAAAATTTTTTTCACGCACATGACTTTGAAATACAAAAAACTGATAATAGTTAGGATTTTTTATAGCTAGTAATTATTACGTCACCAAGCAAATAATCGGAGATTCAAACCTTGTGTTACCTTGATTGAGATCCGGCACACAAATTCGAAAATATTTTGCAAAAAGGATGACTTCATAATTGGTTAGATACATTTATTATAACTTTTGAGATGTTGCACTTAATTTATTTCAGAGTCATTAAACTTATTAAGGAACTCTTCATTAAACAACGTGAAACAATTTTAAATAATAAATTGAATTAAGTACCGAATTCCGGCATCAACACTGGAGGCGCCATACTGCTATACACAAAATTGAATAACACAACGTACATGCATAAAAATAACAAACGAGATGCCATCTTGAGGAATACTGCACAATATGGGAATAAAGTAACAATTTATATCATATGCCATGGATCGCAAACAGTAATTATGAACTGGTTTTGCGTGAATCTATACAGAGTGTTTTTTATTTATTGCAACGGTCATATTTATTAAAATACGATTAAATCAATGACGTCACAACTCGTCGGCCTTGTATTATTGGTAGTCGTTGAGTTATAACGAAGTGGTTGCTGCAATAAAGATAAGTGTGGTTATGGACTTCGTGCTTACTTAGACCAGAATAAGTCCTCAGAGGTCTCAGTTAAACTTCACATATAATAGAGGAAGATGATATTAAAAGATTATTAATAAAAATGTTACCAACAAAACCACTTTAACAGATTAGATCGTAAAAATATAAAAAATACTGCTTATTTTTATACCTACGTAAAAATGAGAAAGAAGAAAATCAATATTAAAAAATGCCAAGATATTTAAGCAGCCTGTATAATAAATAACATGTTTCCATTTATTACAAACACGTAAATAGTAATTAGTTACGATCACGAAAAGTAACATACTACATATAAAATATCAAAGTATGATCAACATCTATATAATAATTGATAGTACCATAAAAAAGTAATTCAGTGAATAATTGATCTAGGCAAGGAAAAAACCTTATGTTTATTAGTAAATTTTTGCAACCAACCAAATCGAAAATATTTTGCACGTCAATATTTCACACCTGCTCACATACCGCAGTTCACCGGCACACACAAAAAAATTCCAATACATGTTTTTAATACAGAAAAGCACAATGTTATAAGTATTGTAATATTCTTGGTAAGTGATTTTGTCGCGTAACTTGCGACCGCTATTCCTGATGAAATTATTATTGTATTTATTAGCTTGATTAAAGTACATAGATGTTAAATCTGACTAACTACGGTGCTTTTATTCAACAAAAAGAAGTCACAAATCCAGCATAACATATTAACCTTTTGAAACGATCTTACATAGTCATCATAATCATCATCAGCTCATTAAACGTCCCCACCGAGAGGCACGAGCCTACCCGTATAGGATGTTTAGGCCTCAGTAGTCCGCGGGGCCCAGTGCTGGTTGGACGACTTCACGCAACCTTTGAATCTCTTCGCAGGCGTGCGCGGGTTCCTCACAATATTTCCTTCACCGCAAGAGCGTACATATAATTTCGAAAATTCGAAAACATATTAGTACGTGGCGGAATTTGAACCTCAGTTCCATTTAATTATTGCTTAAAATCTCGCTTTTATCTTCATATCAATTAAGCTATAACAATTTGGAACGACATTGGGATATTGTTACACGCACGTGTGCACCGAATATAAACCTTCATAACCACAATACATAACAAGATGGTCGTACGCTAAATACGTGTTCTGAAAGCAGGACTCACTATTAACATTATCCTATATTGGTATAGTATAAAAGAAGTCAGTAACATGATTTTGCTCAGGTTTCACACTTTTTACTTACACAGACCTATTCAGTAAAGGCAATACAACCTGTAATAGATTGCGGAGGTGAGCAGAAGGGGCTTCGGAAATAGGCCTTTAATATCTCACCGACGTGAAACATGCCAATACAATCTACACGATTTTATTTTTTCTAAGATATGTTTTTTGTAATTCATATGGTTATGCATAAACAAACAATGAATGATTTGAATAAAAATCTGTAACGACATAGACAATATATTATTATTGTATCTTATTAAACAGATTATAGGTTACTGAAAAACGTTTATAGATTATGGTCTTTCGGACTAATTCCACTAATTGCGAGCATCGAAATAAAATATTTAATGTCTAATATAATCCTACATACAATTGCTGGATAATTAAAACTATTATTTTGGACGAGCAGACGGTAAAAGCGTAATTGGATCAAGAATTTAAGAGCTATTTCTTTGTTTGATTAAAACAATAGATAAGATCAGGTAAGGGGATTGGACTAGAGGGATTTCGTTAATTGCTACTCACGATAGTTATAAAAGTTAATGATAATACTACGTATATGCTTTAAAACATCTTTGGAAGATTTTTAGATTATATCAGTGTATCAGTAATCAAAATATTCGATTAAATAATGCAACAAGGTTGTAATTTATTTATTCAATGAAATTATGTGGTTTATTATACTTAAATCATTAATGAATATATTAGCGTCAAACACGAGTTTTAAATGTAGGTGAAGATGATTTTTATTTTATATTAGTTTATTATAATAAAATTTAGCTATACAATATTTTAAATCTACAAACAAGGAATAACCACGAAAGGAAATAATCATTATCCCGTCCGATCATGTACGGAAACATTTTGCTGGTAAACTGCAAACCGCGTGTCTTAGACAAGCAATAATATGGAGTAGCAATCGCCATTGTGGATTTTACTTTGCGCTACCTCTACAAAGAGAATGGCCCCATTTGCCAGTACATGATGAACCCATTCTCGGCTCAATATGGAACCCTTATAAATTGACCTTAAGTCAACGGCGCCATTACCGTGACTTTATCTTTTTTCATTGTGGTCGATGTCTATCGAGTTATAATTCAGCCAGTCATTTTTATGGAGCCATTATCATAAATTTCACTGAGTACTTTTTAGTTTACTATAAATTTGCTCTTGTATATGAATAATTAATTAGTGAAAATTCTTTGATTATAACGTTTTTATGAATACTTTATCATTCATACTATCCATCATGCGTCGTATGTTTTTATATAAAGCCTATGGAAATCGCCTGAAGTAATACAATCAGATGAGGCAAAAATATTAAAACCGTTCAATATGACATTATTACCATTTTTAAATTCTTTGCTACCATAATTAATTTCTTTTAAAAAACCTATATGATATTTCAATATTTAGTAATTACATCTGCAAAAAAAAAACTGACGGTTAATAATGAGTGTATTTTCCCGCGGGATTTGAATCCACTGTCTTAAGCAGTTTTAAACTCGACACTGAGACCATTATTAACACGGAGGCAGCTAATAATAAATATTCAATAGGATAGAATCTGTAAGATAAGTAAACGTTTGCTCATCTTGTTGAATGACCGCAATATTTCAGTGAAATCAGACCTAAAGCATACCTTTTATCAGTCAAAATAAACCGATAACCCGTTTTCCTTAATCAATACAATTAGTCAAACGGTGTGTTCACAAACCAAGTCTGCAAACAAAAAAGACTATTGCACTCTTATACGAGTAGTCTTAGAATAAATTTACCAATAACAAATAGAAACGGTCACTTATAAAAAAATGCGATTCTTCCTGATGGGAAATCTTGAACTTATTGAAAAATTTATTGAATCTTGCGATTGGATTAAACTTTTAATTTAGGGCTTCAAAAATTAGACGGGTTCTTCCTTTTCATGGGTTTGAGAATATCTTAATTTGATGTATATACATAGAATACTTGATAAGTTTATATTATAACACATTGTTTCAAAATTTTGGTATTGTGTCTCCTTTTAAGCTTCACTTCAGGAACATGTTCGTCGTTATAAAAGAAAATTTCTAATTTAAAGGAGTTATGTAGATGTAGGTATGTAACAAGATCTATGGTTGTTAGGCAAGCATGTAATGTTATAAACAAAAATGTGAATTTGTTCATCTTTTTGTCATAAGTGTACCAAAAGACGAAAAAATATTAGCAGGTTGAAATATTACTGGTTGTATGTGGAAGTACCTGATCTTTTCACTATGGACCTTTTCCCAGCATTAATTGATTGAAAAAGTAAAAAATATGTTTTTAAATAAAATTTTTGTTAGTTCAGTAATAGAAATGTGGCTCGTGATATCACACGCAGAGTGCCTTGGTTTCGCCAAAGATAAAGGTTAGCTGCTCATTTTTAAAGGTCGGAAACTTAATCATTGCTTCTTCACTGTTACAAATGTGAAGTAAAGTTGCTATTTCCATAAGGCTAATCTTTTCCAATTCGCCAATTCTATAAAATAAAACTCTTTATAAAAGCGTATAAAAAGAAGCGGAGCATAGAGCATCTTCTTTATTTTGGTAAGCAAGGACTCTCAGCTCTTAATTGAAACTGGATCGATTAGAATTTCAACTGTATATATTACATCTACGCGAATAATTATGACGTAACAAACGGAGTCGTATATGTAAGTCAGTTCATTACGCGGCTTGCTAACAACCAAAACCTGCTCCCATGCACAACGTGCACTCGCAAACGTACGTAGTTCACGCTCCGACGTTCGAGTGTCAAGGCGCCTGTATTGCACCTGACAGCCCATAAATTCTCACAACCTCTTTCTTAGTCGTCTGAGCAAATATCTCAGGCTGAAGACAACTTTAGGTGTTTTGTAGAAATACAAGAAACGATGAAACTGGAAGTGTTTACATTGAAGTACACTCTTGTTAAGAATATGGTACAAATAGTAGTTCATTTTTATGTTGTAAGTTTGTTAAGTCCTTATTATGATTGCAATGAATACATATTTAAATGTTTTAAAAATTTACAAAATAGTGAAGACAATTTCTTAATTTTTGACAAAGAATTCAGATATGCAAAAATTAGTTGCACGAACTAAGTACATACTACCAAACAGCCTCAATTAAGCCACCGTAGGCCAGAAAATCAACAAGTTTATGTGAAACATGTTATAGATCAAAGCGCGTACAAATTAATAATTGTTGACAAATTAAATGTCTTGAAAAGCTAGAATATTTTGTTATTCGGCACTTGCTATAATCAAAATACTTTATATTTGATTATGTTACCTTACGTTTTTCACAAAACATGTAATTTGCAGTGTGGTTTCGTGAAGAAAATGATCCGTCCGATCCGATGAAGTAACAACTTCAAGTTTTGGTTCCCTTAAACTGCAGAAGTACAAATGATTATGAAGCAGTACTAATTATGCACAATTGTTTTTATCAGGTCAAAATCCCGAAATCGTCAACTGTCCTGCCTCGGAGTTTTAAATGAATGAGTGAATGTTTTATTCAACATTGACGCATATCATGCCGCTTCTAGTATACTTTAGTCGCGATAGTAATAATACCAACGCTGTGTCGTTGACACGAACAAATATATAATGTCTCGGATGAAGACAAGAATGCGACAGTCTTTCATTTTCGTGGACGTTTGGGAATGCTTCAAATTATTTAACATTTTGATTAGTTAGCGTGGACTCTTACATTGGATGTCATAACTTTTTTAAGAGAAATAAAGAAATACCACTATGTATTTATTCACTACTGCGATTTTTCTTCCCCATAAAAAAACTTGATTTTTGTATTAAACATGGCTCTGTTATATTATTTTATAGTCAGTTACAATTTAGCCCTCGTATTAAGTGGATTACTGCACCGTTTTAACCGCGATAATGACACTGCACAAAAGAGGCTATACTATCCTATCGTAATGACGCTAATAATAGAAGACTTCGGTCTTTTCCCAAGCAAGTGAGGTCGGCTTGTATTTAAATAGTAAATGATATAAGAAGTAAAGAAACTACCTCTTCATCATATCCTCGTGCTCTACTACTACTACCCAACAAATTTTACAAATCAGAAACGTATCATATTGATTGATCAGAAATCTGTAAAGCCTTTGGAAGACGTTATCTAAATATTCAGATTTACTTTGCTTACAGAAACTTTCAATAATGAATTTAGTAATATTCTAGAATTTCTTAAACCAGGGTTTCCCAACTTAAGATGTCATTGAAATTTAGGGAAGCAAATATTACTATACCGAAGTTACTGAACTGTTACACAAACTTCGAAATATGAGACCAAGTCCTTTGATCTTTAGCTCAAACTCAACAACCAAAGGTTGAACCAAAGGCCTAAGTAAACAATACCTTGTAACTGTTTTCCTTGCTCGGACTTATCCGGTTCCGACCTGGACGTCTTCCTCTAGCCGGGCTTAGGATGCTTTGATAAATTAAAGATTAGAGTAAGGAGAATGAAATGATTCATTTATACAAAATTAGGACGACTTCTTCATTAAAAGACAACGAATGAGTACCTATCTATACATTGTTCAGTTGTCATGGTTATGAGATTTTTATTATTAAGTGACGTAGGTATGTCAACTATCATTTCAAATCTTAGATAAACAATACACTAACTAGTTGCAAAATCACACTTAAAAGTGTTTGCGGCAAAAGTCTACCCATCGCGTTAGCTGGGCAGAATTTTCATGCATAATCACGTCGCTCGCTACATGCCATAACATAGCAGTGTGCTTGTACTCTTTGTATGATGCAAGATCTAAATTTTGATGAAAAATATTACGTTCTAAATATAGCAATAACTATACTGTACTTTTTTGGTTGTTTCTTTTTGATAGTGCATCTAGTTAGTTTATTGTTAATCTAAGTTTTTAATATAATATACGTATAATCCTTGCAGTTGACATCCATCTGCTACCCGCCACCTTAACCAGATCATCCGTCCATCTGGTTAGGGTCGGCCTACGCTTCGCTTTCCGTTACGTGGACGCCACTCGAGAACCTTTCCGCCCATCGGCCATCGGTTCTACGCATTATTGCCCTGCCCACTGCCACTTCAACTGGATCGGTCCTCGTGGAAATCATTTTTTTTTTTTTTTATTTTTTTTTTATCAATACAATATTACATTTCAACATGGCCCTGGCTCCCAAGATAGTAAATAACCGTGTTTCAGGAGCCAGTACTTCCCTTAAAGTATAGATTACAATGATACATAAAGTAGGTACTAAATATTAACATAAGCACTCTTTTTTGCACTACAATAGAACAATAATAATAATAATAAAATATAGTTATAATGAAAGAAAAAACTAAAACTAGCGCAATTGGTTTATGTATTCAGTTGAATGTGGTGAATGCGTATGTCGTGTAGTGTGTATGTTGTATAGTGTGTGTTTTGTGTAGTGTGAGTATTTTGTGGGTGTATGTATTGATGGGTGTTTTTTTATATTACTTTGTTTTAGATCAGAAGCTTCAGTTATTATTAGGGGAGGCCTTCGTTCAGCAGTGGACAAATTAGGCTGTAATGATGATGATGATACGTATATCATTCAAATACGTAAACTAAGTATGTTTTTTTTATTAAGTGTTATATTATGGTACCAACTACTATGGAAAGTGTTAACACCTACGAATATCAATCCGCATTAGACTTGCTTAGTGGGTTATGGTCCAATCGTCCCAAAGCTATGATAAATTGGAAAAATTTTCCAACAGCGAAATTCTAGATTTTCGATAAAATGCAGAATATAAGCTCAACTTTTTAATGCGTTTCTACAAGCTATCACAACTTTCATTTTGCTGCAGAATAGTAATTGAATGAGCGTTATTATTACAAATTTTGGAGTTGGCGTAGTCATTCAGAAGAGGAGTTCACCGAGTTCATGTTCTGAAGCATACCTTTACTCACTATACAGGGTGAATTTTGAATTACAAGCTTCCGTTCGACCTATTAGTGTACTCATATTATGGAATGTTTTTATGGTAATCCTAAAATTCCATTAAACTATCATAAAAATTTTAACAAATAAATGATAAATAAATAATTATGCATTGCTTTGAGCATTTCATATTAATACTACTCGTACTGCTTTATCGTTTCACCGGCACCACCACATCGCCGATGCTGCCTTGCGTACACAGCATGCCGCGATTCCACCTCATCTCATATTTATTTGAATATTGTATTTTTTTAAGTCAACTTTTTTAATTTTTATTTTAATGTATACAATATACATATATTATTTATCAATTGCAAAAAAAATATGATTTTTAAAGTTTAAATATCCTTGACTTTTAAATAAAAATATTTACCTTTTAATCGGGGATAATTACTTCAAATCACAAAAAGGTTCTCATTTAAAAAATCCAATGTAATTTTACCCTGTATTTGGACTGAACTTTATATACAATATTGTGTGCTACCTACGCCAACGATAAGTTATGAGGACAAGACAATATTCAGCCATCAGTGCGTAAGCTCGCCCACAGATACGATACATTGTTCGATTAAAGTGACCCAAGACGTGATGGGATTCGCTTGAGAAGCAAATGCAAATCTTGTTAGCTCGATTGAAATTTAGTGGTTCACAATAATGAAATCACATTTGCAAGTTAAATCGTGATTCTTCGAGTGGATGTGTGGTTTTGTAAGGATAAGAATTGTTTATAAGGTATACTACAAGTACTCTATATGCTCAAAGACTGACTTATTGAAAGTTCTGATGGCAAGAATCTGAAATTAATCTTATTTATTATTTTAATTTATAACATACACGAGTATGTCTTACGAACTCTGTCTGAGTACGAACTTATCTATGAGAATGATTAAAAATGTGGTTATTTATTGAGTTCACTTGTACTTATGAAATACTTCTTCTACTTTTTTAACTAGCGAAAATCATTGGTATATTCTTCTCATCGCGAAGTGTATAAATTAGGCAAAGTGCCTTATAACGTGTGGCATAATTTACGTTAAGTAAGTGCCTTAAATTTTTTGGACCTACAATTTGAGGACTTAAGCTATAATTTCATTTGAAACAAAGAGCTTGATATCGTTAATATCGTTCGGTTTTCAAAAAAACATAAAGGTATCAAAATAATTTTTGTAGGCAGGTGGTAGTACCGCACTATCCAGAATTAAACTATACAACCTATCGCAGTCCACTGCTGGACATAGGCCTTCCCCATTTATATTGATGGAAAAAAACACTTATGGTGGGATGAGAACCCATACAAAATAATAGTAAACAACCTATATATACATGTAATTATATATGAGTATCTTTATGAAATATAATTAAAAACCCTTTATCTAATTATTCATCCAATTTTATTTTAATTAAGCTATGACGAAACACGTGGTTATGATGATTTTAAATACTTCAATGGAAGTATTTTTTTTAAATAATTTATACAATTTGCAATAAGAATCATTCGATTTTATTCAAGCTAGGATAATTGGAATAATCAATATAAGACTTCCCCCAGAAGAGAGAAAAAATGATATATTTTAATACTCAATAGACTATTTAAAATAAATTTTAAGTACACTAATTAAAACTAAGTTACAAACTGTAAAAAAGGTGTCCCAGATCACTGTCCCTAGTCTGTGACATAGTACCCATAAGGCTAGCAACACTCCCGCGTTGTATAGACAAACTTAAACGTGGACCAAGAAAGGCACCTACTCGCCTGTCACCTGTATATTCGGCTATACGTTTTTCTAAATCCCGAAATACACGATGGGCACATGGTTCCCACGGTCCAAACGTTTCCACAGCAAAAGGTTCAAATGAAACTGTGTTGGTCAGGTTGGCATATTTACGAATTTTGTTGAATTCAGCTGAAGCAGCCGCTGACCCAGCCTCAGACGAACTACGTGGAGATGAGACGGCTCTAAAGTGTCGACGCAAGTAATATAACATTTTAATAGATCATATAAAATTCATCATGCAAAATCAATTTACATTCTTAAAATTCTGTAACAAAACATTCATGAAGTAGGTACTTATCTTTTACATTTGTACTGAAAATCTTTCATTGTTACAAATTTTTAATTATTATGTTTTGACGATCCAGTTTGTGTAATAATTGAGACGCCAGCTAATACACCCAAGGTTCCGGTTCGATCCCCGGGCAGTACAAAGATTTTTGTGCATAAAAATGTCTGTTTGTATTGGTCTGGTGGTTTCTATGTATAATAAGTATGTTTTTACATAAAGTAAAAAGTATATAAATATGTTTATCAGTTATTTAGTACCCATACTACAAGCTTCACTCTTAACCTGGGGCTAGATGGTGCTGTGTGAATATCAGTGGATTTATTCATAATTTAACATAAGCTTATTACAAAGACCCTCCAGACATGTCTCTTTAAGTTCAACTCAAGTACCGTAACTTACGTTGATACAAATTAAGCAGAATGTTATATAAGATGCAAAGAAAGTACTTGACTCCTTGCCTCTTGACGAGGAAACAAGTACTGATTTCAGCATAGTATATAATTGAAACCTTAAAGAAAAGAAAACGTCTTAAATGTTGGAGACCACTTATTGCTTTGCAACCACTCTTGGATCAAAAATATAATAGGTATGACATATGTGACAACTTCGTTGAAATTCATTTTGACTGTAAATAATATAACTTTTATGAATAGCAACCACGAAACTTACAGCTACTATTTGACAGGTATGATTTACACTGAGGAGCTTTTTACAATTCTGTATATAAACTAGTATTTATAACCAAACCTATTCAAAGTATTTACCAAATATCAAATCAACCAACTAAAAAAACTATAACCTTTAACTCGCAAGTTTACATAGTAAATATCATTATTAAAATTAAATTTTAAGCCTCTCCTCACTCAAATTGTTGTTGCGTAATTTAATAAGACAAAAGCTGAAATGGAGTGTTCACAAATTTTACAAGCAAATATTTACATGTTTACTTTTAATTACGCATAGCCGATCAGAATTCAAACAGAGAAGGAATTACGGGCAATAAAAGCTAAAGGGACCGAAATTTGTTGTTCACTTAAAACTTAACTAATGTGCTGTCGCTGTAAGGGCTGTCGGCCGGATAAATCGGTCTAGACAAGATTTTATTACCGCTGACCGGACTTAGCTTTTATGACAAATCCAATTTCTTTTGTGAATTTTTATTAAATTGGTAAGTGAATAAAAATACGGTTGACCAATCAGGACATAGGTTTGACCGCATTGAACTAAATGATTTTTTTTCTAATTTAATTTCATATCAACAATAAACTAACAAAATACGCAATCTCACTTGAAAAGTGGCCGCGGCAAAATCTTCCATCGCGTCTATTGGACAGTATTTTCCTTCATAATCACGTCACTCGCTACGTGATACAATGAGTGTGCTCGTGTCCCATATATTTTATAATTATTAAATATATGTATTTTCACCAGTTCTATAAATATTTTCCTAAAACAAGCAGTTAAAAATTGTATCTATATTTGTAAGAATCGTACGTATCGCTTTGGATTCAGTTATAATTCCACGAAATTGCCAAAGCCATTGTTGCACTTCAATATGTTTTTTGTAAGTTAGCGTGAGTATTAAGCAAAAATAATGTTCCATATAAACCTAAGGACTTTTTGATGTGTAATATACAACTCAATAATGTTAAAAGTTCATCAGGAAAAAGATGGATTAGTCATAGTTCTGTATATATTGAGCTTAAAAGCGAGATAAGTCAAAATACTGGAATCAGACTTGAATCGTCAATTCTATCCCTACCAAGGAGAAACATTAATTTGTAATAGTGTATTATTTATGTGTTATTTATTTCGTCATCCTCAGCTCATTATACGTCCCCACCGAGGGTCACAAGCCCAGTGTGGATGGGCCGACTTCACATACAACATCTTCGCAGGCGTGCCGCAGGGTTCCTCACAATGTTTATCTTCACCGTAAGGGCGTCGAATAACCTACACATTATTTCGAAAAATTTAAATAAGTAAGATTTAAAGTGCACCCTCCAGATTGAAACGCAAAAGTTCTCACCAATGAGCCACCGACACACTCGTGCTATTTAACAATATATATATTTATATACAACTTACATTATTCTACAGTTGTATTTGTTCAACAAAAATTACCATCAATCTAGTATCATAATACAATCCAACCAAAAACATTTCAAGCAAAATGTTGCCAAGACGACCACATAGGGTAAGCGGTGTGAGAAAGATATCAGATTTAATATATGGCTGTCCAGCAAGAAATTGGGATAGATTTTAGAGAGCGAGGTATCGGAATATGACTAAATAATGCTACTAATATAATCATTTCAAATCAGAACCTCACATAAAAAAAGTTTTAAAACAATTTCGATTCTTAATTTGAACCCGTTAAAACTTAATTTGCAATTAACCGGCAAACCCATACACACAATCATTCACCTGCTATCTAATTTGCATCTAGAAACTGATTCGTCACGAATAGTTGCTAGTGATAACCCTACACAAAGGGTCTTAGTATTGTTCCCTAATTCCACCTCCCGTCTTGCAAATGAGTTAAGGTCGAGTAAGATAATGAGGTTTCCCGGGCACAATAGGTGGGTAGAATGTATTGTAGTTTTCAGAGGTGATTATATCTAAGGCATTCTCATTTGTTATATGATTATTAAGCTAAATTGTAATTGAGAACGGTGGCGCACAAGAGTTCTATTTATTACCTTATCGACATTTCTCTATCTGTATTTATTTTAAATTCAACTCAATACGAAGAATAAATTATTATTTAGAATACCGTATAAAATTAAATACATATGGGAACTTCAAATAATAGTTACAATATTATTTGAAGTTCTCATATGTATCAACGCGCAGCATGAAGCAGCAGAATATCAGCATCCTGTTACTCCGCATTCATACTTTACCCGCAGCTTTCACAAGCTGGACCATCGTACACCCGATACCTGTTAAAGAAGGTTTCAGTTCGTAAAATTCCGGCTTCATCTTATATAGAATCCTTAGTCCTGGCCAGCGCAATTCCACTTCAGAGTACAAATCATCCAATATCGATAACTATCGTTTTCGTTCGGATCATTGCGTCTTTTAGACATATTCCGAGCATCGTACGCTCTATAGCACGCGAAGTGGCCATGTACTTAACCTTAAGTTCAAGGTCACTTACAGTAAAACTCAAATTTTCTGCTTTCTTTATAGTTATAAAAAGCACATATTGAACACTCTAGTCTAAACGGACTTGGTAACCAAAGGCGTATAAGACGTAGCAACCTCAATGCCGCTAATCCAAGAATATTCTACTATTCGCAATTTTTTACAGCTTTCCTTGGAAGCTATATTTATTGTTTTTTATATACGTACTTCTGCGCAGCTTCTAATGTTTTCCTAATAAATAACTTCATTAAAAAAATTGCATAATTCATAAATATTATTTAAAAATTTTCGTACTGCATTTAATTATGATTAATTTGTACATAATTTAATTAAGAATAAATTAAACTAATGGCTAATGACGATACGTTTGGACATCGATGCATCGATAAAACATGCATGTTCGCCAATTAGTTCATAAGACTTGAAAAATGTATTGACCATGTTTTATGCAAATAAATGTTTTATTATTTATTTATTATTATTATTTATAAATAATATTCAAAAATATATTATATTTTTTACTTAACACAATCAAGAAATTCAATGGAAAACCGTGACGAAGTAAAGCCTAGAGTCTCAACAATAAAAGTCATTGGAAGATTCTTAGTATTATGGCTGTACCCATAGATAGGAAAAAAATAATTCGTAATATAATAATGTTAGGTACTTTCTACACCAATAAATGAACATCAGTCTAACAAATTAGAGCTCTTTAATCCGCATATTTATTATTCCAGTTGCCAAATTAACTTTTACAACAGTAATTTGATGCTAAACAAGCCCGCGAGTTAAACGTATCGCGGAGGTAATTCCTTCAACTTTTAATAATTATCTCAGATCCAGTTAAAAGGGAAGGTGGGAACGTGATTTCCCAAAACTTGCCAAAGTTACCCCGCTCCAGGGCGCTCCCTCGTCTTTAATTGTTTAATTCGATTCTTGGAATTCGAAGAATCTTAATATTGTGCGTGCTGTGCGCAACTTCGAACGTAAATATTTGATTCCATGTCTAGAATGTGTTTCGGTGCGATTTTCTTAATCAAATCAGGATTGAACATGTTTATTTTGGTTTCTTCAGTGTATATTTGATAACATTAGAATGGATGAAACGGATAGGAGTTTGGTTGTTTGAATTAATTGTCATAGATTTCACGAATGGCATGTTTATAATATTATTTTACAAGCTTTTAGTTGACAACGTGCTCTGAAAAATTTTTGAGATTTGTTTATATTTACCTTTTTTATTGCCAATTTCACTGAAGGCATTTTATTTTCAACGGACTATAGTGTAAGCACAGTGCGAATAAGTTTTTGAAAATAAGGTACATTATAAAAAAGTTTTCATTTACAAAATTGTTTATGCAATGCGTCCTACTCGTACACAGTTGCGATAAAAACACTAACTGTGGGATTGGTTCACAAGTTCGAAATCAACGAGCAATGGAACGAGCTATACTCGGGATCTCTCTTAATGGAAAAATCAGAAATGATATCATAAGAGAACTATAGTTATCAACATATATCGTATCAGTAGTAAGATCAGTTGTCAGTTGGCACATCACGTATATCACAGAACCGAGGCCCTAGTAAATTAGTTCTAAAGTGAAGACTAAGTATTGGCAAGCAAAGAATCGGGACATCTGTTGCGGACTAGGGGGGACCTTTGCCAGCAGTAGACTACAAAAGGTTGAAAAGAGAGTGGTTATCTCGTCATTAGTGTCATCATACAATATTTTTAATTATTTGATGACCCAAGAGGTGCATAGGGCATTCAATCCCTGGGAATGATAAACGTTTGCACTTTGAAGATTTGTACACAAACATGTCAGTTTGTAATGGTCTATGTATAAATAAATGTATTTACAAAAAAAGTAATTTTATTAATTATTTAGTACCCATATTAAAGTTCTTAGTTTGGGACTAAGTGCCATCAGTGTCTAATGGCACTGCATGAGTGTTTGAAATAATTTATTATTATTATTTTAATTCGTTGAAACCTGCAAATACCTCTAATTTTAGTATAAGTATTGCATTCAACACCATCATCCACAAAAGATTGATTATATAGTGAATACTCTGAAGGTACATAACTTGTACTTTAAAAGTATGAAATGAACCTGTTTTTTATTATTATTGAAACCTGTGTTGTCACAGTCGCAATGTCGCAGCCATCTAGTTAAATGAGCCATACAATTGGACGTCTAGGCCGTTCGTTTAACGCCGGCACCCAATCAAATGCCTAGGCCGATAGTTGTTTGAGTTTGTTTACTCAACGTTTAAACAACATGGCGTATTAAACAGCCCTTTCTAAATGACTGATCAAGACTTAGCCAAATGATTCAAATTTAGTTCCGCTATTCTCCACTACAGCGCTAGCAGTCTTCAAAACAAATATGACGCCAGCGTTGCGCGCTAGTTCAGTAGGGTGTCCATGAGTTCATAAATATACCTGCTTTTTAGTAATAATGTTCACAAAGCAATAGTTAATATTTATAATTTAATAAAAATTTTTTTTTTCAAATAAGGTAAATTAAAAATAAAGATATGAATAAAGTTTTATTCCGCAAACTATACATATACTTTACATATTTAGCACCTATTTAGTTAATAACCATTGAACTCTTTATGAGTTATATCTACTTTTCTTTTTTTACATAATTGTAAAGAGAACACTTATGGCAAATTGTTTATTAATAAGTACTTATTTGTTCTCCGTTCAAATTATTGAACATTAAAGATTTTCGAAGAAAAGTAAAATAAGAGGCCTTTTTCGACTTAGGCCAAGAAATATAATCAAAAAATTATATAAAGACTGTGCTAATAAGTACTTATTTATTACATAATTCAAACTGTTATGAAATATAGACAGCGTTGTAGAATTTTCTTAAAAACAAGCCATTGATTTATGCGGCACTGTTAAGGCGCTGGTTAACACAAACTTCTTTGAAAACCCTGCCCACCGAATAAAGATTGTCGAGACACTCACTTTCTTTAAGGTATTGATACTTCTGGAATATCATCATTCAAAACTTCTGACGAATACTACAATTCCTTCCGTGTAAACCAGTATTTCAGGATTCCAGCTGTTGTTTCTACTCTATGGAGTATCCATTACCGAAGCCCAAAATTTTTCCTTTTATTTTATTTTTGTCCAGGGGTCCAGGGTCCTCTTAAGAAACACTTAATATAACTGCTTCATCAATTTTAAGTGGAGATAGTTTTTTCCGTATTATTTACTATTATCAGCAAGTTGCATAAGTCCTTTAAAAGCCACTTATACTCGCCTTCGGGACAAGATCGGAAGTCTATTAAATCCGCCTGATCTCTTATATTAAAAATCTTAAGATACAATTGGCTGCTTGACTATTCCTCCTTTGGCAACGTGTTTTTTAGTTTTCTTGTAGGACTATGAGCAAGGAATATTTTTTTGGTATGTTATCTAGGTTTTATAACGTGTCATTTTAAAAAGCCAAAATATACATTTCGAGGCACAATGCGCAACGTTGAATCATTCAGAGATTTTCTTTTGAATATGAAAAACTCCTTATTTGATATTACCATATCATCATAGTTTATGAACTATGATAATAGCCGCGTAGCATAGTCCATAGCCGTCTTAGGTACATCGGAACTCATGGCCGCCCTAGTCATTCGGATGTTGTTCATGACCACTGAATTTTTTCCGAATTCCATGGTTTTCTTTGAGCCCCTGAAGCAAAAAACACCGGAATAATACCCTTCATTTAAATAACAACATGAAATAAAGTACCTAACATGCATATTATTCAATAAACAAAAATAAACTAACCTTGATGTTGTTGTTTGTATTCAGTTAGTTTCGACTCAAACTATTTGCAAAATTTTTCAAAAGACATACGATTATTTGGCACATTCATTTTTGAACTATTTTGACAGTATTACACTTCAATTTTACTTATAATTCCACAAAAGCACGACATAATCAAATCATACATTCACTGTTGTCGCTGAGCTGGCGCCATATTTGTTTTGAAGACTGCTAGCGCTGCAGTGGAAAATAGCGGAACTAAATTTGAATCACTTGGCTGAATCTTGATCAGTCATTTCAAAAGGACTAATGTTCAATACGCCAAGTTGTTAAACGTTGAGTAATTTTATTTCAAATTACTATCGGCCTAGGAATCTGATTGGATGCCGGCGTTTAACGAACGGCCTAGGCATTTAATTAGATGGCTATTTAACAGATGGCTGCGACAGCAACCGGCAAACAGCATTCGTGCGTCACCTTTTAAATATTTCGTGTTTTTCATAAACATTCTGGCGAGCTATTTAAATTGCTTCATGAATAGAGAAGTTTGTACAGTGGTTGGTGTTGTTCCTTTTTGGACCCAATCGTAATATAAATGAAAAAATATTCAGCAGACACTGCTGTTTTTTGCAAATCGCAATTTCATTTCATGTTGTTAAAATTGGGATGTTGCTTGTTACAGAAATAATCGAGGCTGGTCTTTTAAATGTTATTTTTTTGTTTTTTGTATTCGACCTCATATCAATGACTTACTAATTACAGTTAGGTATAATTAAAAAAAAACAATCAGCCGTTATATATTATAAAGTTATATTATTAGCTTAGATAAACGATAAACTAATTAGATGCACAATTTTACAAAAAGTGTCCGCGGCAAGACTGTCCATTGCGTCCGTTGGGCAGAATTTTCATTCATAATCACTCCGCTCGCTACTTGTCATAATGACATAGTAGTATGCTTGTTTATTTTAATTCTGAACTCTTTCTATGACGCGTTAAGGTCCAAAATTAAATGAATAATTTAACGTTCTAAATTTAACAATAACTATACGTATATGCGGCTCAACCATTTTTTAGTAGACATTTCTTCATAATTGTGCATATAGTGAACTTTTTTTTATTAAGATTCAGATTATAAGGCAGAGACCATTTGTCACAGCAAGGCTAAGGATTGGGAAAACCTGAAAGATATGACATTGGAACCTTCAAGAAAAAAGCGTATTCCTTCTGGTGTCCCCGTTGTTCATGAGCGGTGATGATCACTTTCCATCAGGTGTATATATCGCTCGTTTGCTCCCTATGACATAAGTAACCTACAAACTCATGACTTACTTGCGGGATTGTAGGTTAAATGCCTATTATTCTGATTAAGTAGTTAGGAGCAACACACATAACGTCCGTCCGTAAAAGACGCTTCTCGATTGGCGAAACAACGCTATAGTTTGGTAAAGCGATCATCAACCGAACGTGCAAGCTGTTAGGCTGTCGATTTGTACCCGCTAGGCTATGGCTAAGGCTAAGGGCTAACCTTATTTGTTTTTTTTTGTTTATACTGCAAAATCGAAACACTATTTAAATAAATATTCTTAGTATTCCTGTTTTATTTGGAATACCAAATAAAACATGATCAAAGTTGTCCCATTATAAATGTTTTGCTATTGTGACATTCAACCTTACACGTAGCTTCTCCAATCCTTAAGTGGCTATTAATCAAAAATATGAGTTGAGAATAAATAAGGTAAAGTTATTTTTGGCAGTATTAGCCTTCTGGAAAGTCAAAATACTGTAGTCAATAATACTTTAACCTAATGGCAATTAATTTTCAACTTATCGCGCTGGTAAAGGTTTTTTTTCTCTTATTTCATCGACACCAACAAAATGTAACAACATTAACTATGAAACTTTTTTATAACTGATCATAGTCTTTTACAAACCGCTGCATCGTATGTTATAAAACAAAGTTTCATCATTCTCAACTGTCGTTTACGAATGTAAGCTGTTACAAATAAACCCATATTATAACATCGTAGTGATGTTATGAACAGTTTTACAACTTCGTTTAATGTTTTCGTAATAAAATAACAAGCCAATTCTTATAGAAAGTTGCAATCTTGTGGGAAGATGACACTATAATGTTGGATTCGTAGGTATCACTTGGCAATTTCTTCTGCAAAATCCATTAGTGTTATGACATACTTGAAGTTAAAGAAACACTGGATGAGGTAATGCTGTCTCAAAATATGTTATGATGATAAAGGCTCAACTTGCCAATTATCAATAAGAATTTACTGCCGCTTTTATTGCGCACACTAATGTGTGCAATAATTATTTACGTCGCTTATTTTTTGCTGAAAAGCATTCCTTGTTTTTGTTTGACATAAATTTCTAATGTTTACAGTACTCAGATATACTAGTTCTTTTTCCGTGAATTAGACATCATGGTATGAAACGATTTACAGAGAGTTTAATAAACTTAGGTCATATTATGAAATTTATTTATTATTATGAAAGAAATAACTAATTAATTATGTACCTCTCAAAGATTGATTTATTATTCCATTATGCTCAAATTTATTAATCACTTCCAGACAAATTTTATTACACTTCCATAACTACAATTTGTCGCTTCCTAGACACATTTAGGAATATCATTTCACTAATGGACTTTATGTATCAACAGAAAAGAACCTTGAAAACAAGGCCCTAGGGCGCTCTTTTGTTGTTTCTCTGCAAGTCGACGTGTGAAAATGAAAACATATTATTTTATTGTCCCTAAATGACAAAGGGTCCGTGAGATTTCCACTTGATATTTTGTATGGCAAGTATTGAAAACACATATTCAATTAGTTATACGCTTAAAAAAACTAACATACAGCTTTTTTTTCTTAACTATTTAAATCTGAATACGGTACATAACGAGTATAAGTACCAATAAGTGACAACCAAGTTTATTTTAATAAACAAACTTTAATTAAGTGTAATGATTGATCAATTGGCTTGAACACTACAGGTTCTGGTTTCTCTATCCGTTTGGAGTTCTTATATTGGTGTTTTTTATGGAATAGCAGGCAAACGAGCAGACGGCTCATCTGATTTTTAATGACGCCATCACCTATGTACACTCGCAACCAAAGCAAAAAGCTCGTCATTGCATAGAGGAACTAATGTATTGGTTAAGGTGTTAAATAAGACGTTTAATTGACGGAGCTAGTCTCCTCTTCCTAGTTTTGGAGCAAATGGAGCTATAAATGCCGGGAGCAGGCGTCTGACAATAGATTTGTCTGATTTTGAAACAGTCAAGGAGATATATATTGTAATAATGTGACATATTCTAACAAAGATTAGGGTCATTATATATTAACTAATTCATGATTTTAATGTTCAATGACAATAACCAATAATTTCACCTGCAAATATATATCTGTATCTGCATTAACTTGTTTTTTTTGGTAGATCAATGAGTAATAGTCCCACTCGGTTGATTACTCGTACGTACCACCCACATCTCATGAAATTACATTCATTGTAACTTTATCAAATAAACGTAACAGAAACGAATCACCTACAACGAAAACTTTTTAAAACTTTCCCAAGAAAAACAAAGCTGAAATTGAGTCCCCAATGCGCACAAGTAAATATCCTCACATATTATCAAGATTCCAACGTCCATATATTATTTTATCTTCCAACAAATCAAACCGCAATGGTTCCCTATTTATTTAGTTACACTAATCAAGAAGCAATACCTCCGACCTCTGTCCGTACAAGCGGCTTTGAACCAACTTGTAGGCGCTCTAGACTTTGTTATTGAATACATAGAGTGCTAAAGAAAATAGTCTCATGTGGAAAACGATTACAATCTTGTATTTCTTTTGCATTAGCATGTTCATGACATACTGGATATGTTTTATTATTTGCTACGAAACATAACATACATTGGTACAATTTTATGTCTTAATGAAAACCCAGTAATTCGAAACTGATTTGAAGTAATGCCTACCCTCGGAGATCTTATTCCTTCGAGGCCCTACCCGACATTAAATGATGCAAATGCCTAAAAATATTTGCTCACTTCATCAATCATAAAACCCTTCTAAAACTTAAAAAGCCAGTCACTGTAATCGATACTGATTAATTTGATGGTCCAGACAGCTATATATCTTCACTAAAGGTCTTTGATTATTAGTAATGGTCAAATTTTTCGAGAATTTACTCTTTGAATACATTTCCTACTTTCGGATTGATCCACCTTTTTATCAAAACAATTAACAATCTTTATTATTTGTTCACTTTGTATATAATGATAATTTTAATGGAAAATATATACATTGTAGATCGATTATTTTCTTCACTCTGACATAATATATGAAACATTATTATCACGCATGATATAAATGTGGAATCAGTTTGCGCCGGAGTTTTTGGCGTCCTCAAATAAAGCACAAGGAACTCTTGACGTCTTTGGTCATCATCATTGTAGGGCACAGGCCTTCGTACAGCATAGTTATTGGGCAGTTACCAACCACGCGTGCCCAATATGAATTGGTTCGTGTTAACGACTACCATTCTAACATTGTAGCTTCGACAAACGACTTAACGTGCCCTGCAAATCACAGAATTATCATTATTTTCGGACAATAAAGAGATTTAGTCCTAACTAAATTATAAAAATAGCACAAGGAGACGTTGACAACCGAAGGCTGTGCCCTAGACTACGTCCACAAGGATTAAACAATTTAATAAGGACCTTAATCACCGACAATGCTCGTAGCCATACGCATAGCTACGGATGAAGCCTATTACCACAGTGTTATGATAGAGAAATGGATTCACTTAGGGTCTTTAAGCTTATGATTTAAGTATTGTAATTATTTAAGTATTGTATTGTATTTATTTTTGACATATTTGTATTTTATTGAATTTTGTATTTTGCTTTATGTTTATTGATTCTTTGACATACTTTCATTAATTTTATAGCATTTTGACGTTTTGTATTTAATGTATTTATTATTTTAAACTAGCATGCTGACATTTTGGTGTATACTGTAAGTCACTATGCATTTGTAAATAAATAAAATAAAAATAAAATAAACAATTGACTGACATACACTTACTCGGCCTGGAAACCAGACACAATAGAAAATCTATTGGCGTCCAAAGGGTTAAAAATAAATGTAGTTAACATTCATGATACTAAACTTCATTACTGGATTTTGCTGGTCTCTTAATACATATCTAAACACGACCTCCAGTCAGTGGGTTAAATATTAACCAGTACCCATTCCGTGCGGTTATTGCTGCAGTTAATGCGTATTTCAGACGAGTGCTTTTGTTCTTGTACATTTGAATAGCCGCAGCACGTCCGAGAGATTGCTGTACCTAATTAATGAGTGAATTTAATGCCGGCTGCGGTATTTCCGTGGTGCTCTTGAAAATTTATTGGATAATATCGTTGTGTGCATGTGTATGGCATGATACTAGATTTCTAACTAACCCGGTTTTTTTTAATGTTTTTAATGATGATCTAGTACGGTTAGGTGTTTCTAATCTCGCTAGCAATTTAGACCTTCAGATAGTAAAACGAACGAGTGAAATCAAGAAGTTTTAATATTCTTAGATTATAGTTAATTAAAAATGTGTTAATAATTCGCATTTATTACCTTTATTTTTTGTATATTTTTGGTGATAAATACTTTTTGTTGATCACATTCATCTATAGACGATTTTATGTGCTATAATTAAGTATCATGAATACATTAAATTTACCAAGATTCATAAATTGATGGTTAAGTTTCAGAGCCTCTACCTTTATAATAACGTCCTAAAATTGAATCTCGAAATTTCTAAATCACTTAAGTAAATCTAAACATTTACCTTTATTTCAATTTCACACAAAAGTAAAGCCGACCATGGATAAACTTAGAAAGCAGACTGAGCCGAAACAAATTTGACTCCATTATCAAAATTATATTTCATCTTTATCTTGCGTTTTGTCGAACTTCTTCTGGCATTGTTTGTCGAGACGAACGCTTTGTCAAGTCACAAAATGGTTCTACTTTCCTCGAAATCGTCGTTGCCTTTATATTGAACCCATGGGTGTTCGGAATAAGGTTTAAAATAAAACGGGAACGGGAACCGTAAATTATTTGCGGTTTGCTCGACGCTTCTGTGAAGACCCTTCAAAGCTCTTGTTTCGGTATAAGTACTATTTGGGGATGTTTCAATATCAATGTTAAGTTTCAATTTTAATATTTAATCTTAATAATTATTATTATCATTTAATCTTTTCATAATCGTATCATGACATTGACATGTATTACTTATTTCATTTTGAACATCGTTACGATCTAGGTTACGAACATTTTTACCAAATTTCTCATGTTGGTATTCGACATATTAGTAGCTTTATTTGCATTTAAAAATTGGTTCAAAGGTATCTATTGTAATAAATAAGATGTATACATACGTGGTTTAAGCTTTCTTTAATAAGCTCCTTTGGTGAAAAAGAACCACTGCCTAAAATATGTGTTAAATATAATTTTCTTTAAAATTCAAAACCATTCTAATATTTTTTAAGTGTGGCAGTATCCATGCATGCAGAGATGGCTTGTCCGAAGTGCTTTCACAGCGTCACAAATTTACGTTTTGCTTCATCGAGTGTGTGTGGTGACCGGCAACCCAAACCTCCTTTCCCAATTTCCTTTCTTTTTTGATTTCCTCGTTTTAAATCTCGCAATGCACTTATTACTCCTTAGGAGTTGTGAGCGTCCTTGTGTGGCAGTATGACAAACTATCAAGTGAGCCCATTGTTCGTCTTCCAATCTATGACATGAAAATGAAATCGGCCAGCAGCAGTACATAAAAATACAGTAATATGAGCAGGTAAAAACTCGTTTACTGTATTATATAACCATACAGACGAACTTTCGAGGAAAACTAACGGATCCTTTGNATAAAATCGTGAGGCACCCATATTTGGGCGTAGGCCTCATCCATCATGTATTATATGGGTCAGGTATTAATAATTGCCACCAGAAATCCGTACAGACCCTGTTCAATCATTCAATAGGAATCTTTAAGAATTAAAAATTTTTTATCAGTTGATGAATATCTAAAAACACCTGTTCATAAAATATAAATAGACTGAGAAAATTGTATTTAATGTATAGTAAATTATTTAAGCTTTATTGTTTGCCATACCCGAAAAGGGTCACTAAGTTGTAAGTACCATACTTAAACTTAAGAACCTTTGTACACTTAGTTGCAAATAAAACATTTGAATTTGAATTTGATCTACTTCCATTTTTCCCTATCTCTAGCTTGTGTCGTCCATGTAAGGCACTCTTACTACTCGATAATTACTTATAAATAAATATTTCTCTATATTTTATGCACAACTCTACTTTTCTCATAAAATCTATACCCTACGTCAGGGCTTGCTTATCAAAAACATACTCACGATATGGTTGACAAGGTCCAAGAGGTATGCGATAAGGGCTAACGCGTGCGGGAACGCGTGAAGTGTGTTCACCGTCTTCAGCCACGACTTGGACACTGTGCCCGGGTATAGTAGCCGCTTCGCCAGGTGAGGAAGCTGGTAAAACAAATCAAATCAAACTATTTGCTTAATAGGAAGCAAAATACGTCTCATCTGTGAAGATAACCATCTACCTAAGATAAACAAACTTATAGTATCCAATATGTTGTATTTATTGGGTGATTAATGAGTGTACTAGCTGGGGTTCGAACCTAGAACCCTTGGTGTAGTAGCCGACGTATAAACCTATGCACGCAATGAGTCGTCAAAATTAATACTACAAAGGCTTAATTAAACAATAAAGCAACTTGATGCACAGTCGCACTCAAAAAGTGTCCGCGGTAAAAGTCTGCCCATCGAGTCAGTTGGCAAAATTTTAATTCATAATCACGTCGTCTGTTCCAGTGACATTGTAGTTTGCTTGTGGGTTTGAATTTTTACCCTTTTAATGACGCCTTATGGTCAAAATTTTTATGAATAATTTTGTCATAAATATAACATGTGTCAATCAGCTCTGAAATGTTTGTTTGGTATTTCTTCGTAAGCCATCCACATAATTTGCAATACAAGAGAGCATAGAAATGTTTTTGACGACCTATATGGTGTTATGGTTGATATGTAGGCCAGATAGTACACCAAGGGTTCTAGGTTCAATCCCTGGGCAGTACAAACATTTGTGTGCATGAACATGTCTGTTTGTATTAGGCGTTTTTTATGTATATGTATGTACAAAAAACAAGGATATAAATATGTTTATCCATTGTTAAGAACCCATATAACAGGCTCATGCTAAGTTTGGGGCTATATATCGCTGTGTGAATGTGTGTGGATATTTATTTATTATAACATCAGCACTCAGTTAAAGTAAAAAAAAGTTCTCAAGTATTTTTAGAGGATATAAAAAGGACGCCTACAATGTAATAACGCTCAAATTCCCCACTCAGCATACTGACGAACCGTGCGATGGTGAGCATCTGCATACCTTGGTGACATAGTTGTCGTTGTTGAGCTTGGCATCCCTGGTAGCGGAGGCCAGCAGTTCCCCAGCCACTCCCACGAACCGGGCGATGGTGAGCGGACGCACTAGGGCTCCACCCCCCCCTCTTCCTGTTAGTGCTTCCTGTACTCGCGCCAGTTCCGCTCGCTGCCATGCTGCGCTCGATAATGGTCTTGAAACGGACAGATACAGTTTCAGTATTTTATACATAAGTTTCAAATCAAATTAAAATTTCTTTATTGGAAATCACAGGTAAAAACAAGATGTTTAAAATAACATGTGATTATAGAAACATTGTGTACTGCATCTTAGGCAAACAAATTAAAATCAGATTATAAAATAGCTCTTATTAGTACATTGGACTGATATTTGAAAAATATACATAAATAATAAAGATTACAATATAACAAAACTTCTTCGTATGAAACTCACCTTTGGTCTTTGACAGTAACAAATGCAAGTGCTCTGTCTAAAGATGTTTCCCAACTGCGGCTGGCACGGTCTTCTGATGGAGTTCTCTGATAATCAAATGTCACAAATAAAACTTAAAAGAAAAACCTTTCTTCAGTACAAAATTTTATATTTTCAAAACTTTTATAAAGTTTTAACAAATTTATATATATTCTATAATAATACCTGTGGTGTTGTTGTTGGTCTAGAGTACTGGCTTGATCTCAATGGAGTCATTGACGATTGACCAAATCTGTCACTTTGTTGGGATCTTGACCGCTACAAAAAAGTTATTTTGGACTTTAAAGTTTTTGTTATCTTTAAGTTTATGATACATACAATTTTTGATATATTTACGTATTAATGCCATAAGGACCAATATTGGATAATAATCAAGATTTGAAGGTGTCCCTTAAAGGAAAAGGACACAATCATTTAAAAAAACACATTTAATCCTGTTAGTCATTGTAGGTTCACACAAAATTTAGATTGTAACTTACCCCATTACGCTGTATCTTAGTAGCGGACGCTTCTCTGCTTAGTCTTGCGCCTGCAAAGGTACCTCTAGCCGGCTCAGCGCTGCTCGACCTATGCCCAGCGGTGCTAGGCCGCCGTGCTTCACTAGACAGCCTGTCTGTCGAACCAGGCCGCCGTGGTTTGGGTAGCAGGGACGGTTTGCCCTCCAATCTGTTTCATTTTTACTCAATTATAACATCAATTACGATTCACAAGATATAACATTAAAATAAAATTAGTAACGGCAGTAATAAATGTTTACAGAAACTATAGCTTGCCTTAACAACAATAAACACAAACCTTGATTTTCGAAGAGCGGATGACTGTCCGGGTATATATCTTGTAGGGAGCATATTGTAAATCACTTGTAATATACGCTGATAATAACCTTTGAATAGGTAGTTTTTGGACAAAACAAAATGTTTTAAAGTTAAGTTTCGTTAAATTCAAATTTAAAAACAAGCAGTTTGACAGTTGATTGTCATTATGTCATTGATACTTTTTTTTTACACAGCTACACTATTATAGCTTTGGAATTGTAATTGATCATGATCTATAAATAATAAGTTTACGTTAGACTGTTTAAAACTTCGGCAGAAATGAACCGGATCTACCGATACTACAGCCCTCGAAAGGAGTCAAACTTACTCCGAGCCACGTTCCTAAGGAAAACCAATGTGAAAAGACGTGAAACTACTATAATTACCGAAGTGATTACTTGCTCTGTGACTATAATACGTTGTGAAACGTCAAGTGAATAAATATCCACTACAATTGTAATTGTAAATAAATTAAACTGTATTCTATTCGCCGTCCCCCGTACCAGATTACGCAGCCACCCGCTCATACTGGGTTTTCCTTTGGGGTCTCACTTAGTGGGCTTGACCACGCGGCACGATAAGGGCGACTGGCTAACATAGAAATTAACTTAAGCATGGAATCGGGCTAAAATGGGATTAAAAAGTATCTGATGCTTCTCACAACTGAACATTGTTCCATAATTAGCAGGTGTCAACATCTGTCAGTGGACTCATCAATGTTATTCATTAAGCTTATTTAGCATACTACTAAATTAAAAACATTTTGACGTGCATCTAAAGATGTCAAAACGTTTGACACCTTGCTCAACATGGCCGGATTATAGTATTGTCAGTGGTTTGGCGGCTCCTGATTATAAGAAAATATTTTCTTATAATTTACGCTAGATAGTGATTTATCTTATGTGCTCGTTCCTTATGAAGTGTTTTAGGTCATAAAAACATGTCTTGTGTAATTGACGGCTGTTATTCACATTCGGGAAGGAAAGAAAGCAGTGGTGAAAAGATTCACTTTCATTCGTGAGTTTTTGGTTAAATTTATATTAAATAAATCAGGAAATGTGTGTAAACTATAATAAATGTTTCTACATATAGTTGTACTTTCAAATAAAGCCAAAAGTATTTGTCTACTTTTTCTCAAAAAATCCTAATTGAAATTTCTAGGTAAACATTTCAACTAGTGATGTGGCTTTTACATGTCGATATTTTAGTTAGGCTTTCCGGCGAAGCAACATCAGCAGATATATTAAGGTTTATTATAATATTACAGTTTCCCAAAGGATGAAAAGATGAAACAAGAGTGGATGAGACGAGTCGGGAGACCCGACTGGAACTGGAAGACCCACAGCAGGATCTGTTCTAAGCACTTCTGCCCCGACAATTATTTGCACAATGAATTTTCTTCTAAAAGGAGATTAAAATTTGATGCTGTACCTTCATTCAATTTGTCCGAAGCTGATTCAATTCGGTATTCTCCACCATCCGCAATAAAAATTAATTATTTTATAAAAGCGCACCTTATTTTATATGTCGTTTCATTGATCACTGTTGTTTATTTGCAATATTGTATTTTTAAATAAACTGAAACCAATAAATATTAGGTCAATTTATAATAGTGAGCAATGACGTCAAATATCAATAATCTCATAGAAAATATATGGACACGTTCCTTTTACGTCATAAACTGTGAACCACTTTCTTTCTCATATTAATGACTAGCGACCTGCCCATGCTTCGCACGGGTGCAATGGTAATATTGCATATTATATAGATACGCTCCCACCTGCCCGGTCGGCCGGTACCGACGCAAACGCTACGTACCTCAATTTTTGAACTATTTTCTAAAAAATATTCATTGAAATCGTATGCTGTAGACATTTTCAATGTGTACAATACTTGGTACATTATTTGATAAATCTTGTAGGGTTCAGCCTGCGTTTGCAATGTAAACGGAAAAAATGAAATTATTTACGATATCACATTAGAAATCTCAAAGATAACTGTATATCTCCACTATTTGATAGATCTTATTATACATATGAACCTTCCTCTTGAATCACTCCATCTATTAAAAAACCGCATCAAAATCCGTTGCGTATTTTCAAATATTTAAGCGCACATAGGGATATAGGGACAAAAAAGCGACTTTGCTTTATACTATGCAGTGATAAAGCTGTAGTAGGCGCCTAAGTAAATAAAAATATTTGAGTTTGTTACTTGCTGCCGCGGAACCGTTGACGGGCGAGTTCGACTCGCACTTGACCATTTTTTTAGTAGATAGGGTGATTGAAGAGGAAGGTGTATATAATATGCATGGATGTATAATACGATCCATAAAATAGTGGAGATATACAGTTATCTTTGAGGTGTGTAATGTGATGATGCTAGATCACTTATACCCGGTAATTTTACTAGCTACAGTGCCTACATCCCGAAACACAAAAGTGCATAGCACTCTTATTTAACGGGACAATCTAGCACTGCGGTAGCACCTACCTAGATGACTCAGTATCGAGTCTCCACCTAGTATATCTGATTTTATCTTAAGTGAAACCCCGAGCATAGCCCCTCCATTGACCGTTGAGTGACATAACTAGTGAACCAGTTTCGTAGTCAGTGTCAATGTCTCACCTGTGTTTTTTTTTTATGTTATAGGGAGCAAACGAGCTAGAGAGTCACCTGATGGAAAGTGATACGTATGTTGGTACGTGTATGACGCATTGCTCAGACTTTTGTTTTTAAGCATTACGGAATCGTCGACGTGAAGACCTGACGTAACTTGTCAAATGCCGCCCAGCCCAACTGATACCTCCTAGCTTCTCTCACGAAGTTGTTATGGCCAAGTTGAATAAGTTTGGTCTAAGGAAACATTCTTGCACAACCTCGAGAAGGACGGCATCGAAGCTTACATAATAGTAATACCCGTGAGAATTGAACCCACGACTTCCATATCGAAAGCCAAATATTTAGTACCTACGCTTGAGCACATTATCAGTATTTCAGATACCATAACTATCGATAAAATATAATAATTATTCCCAACACTAGCAAATTCATCAATCAAATCAAGTTGTGACAACGTACCAGATAATGAAACGACTCGTAACACATGTCTCTTCTTACCCACTATTAAATACCTTAAGGAAAAATAATGAAGATATGCAGTGCAGTTGTTATTTTAGTCATCCTTCCATGTATTTATGGTTTCTAG